>JASDQU010437388.1:8009-22885 GCA_032191745.1 Picea mariana | reverse complement strand
AGTCTCTAAAAGACATCTCTGGATCTCGTCTGTCAAATCGGTGCACCAGTCTACCTGTAAATTCAGCATATGTGACAATGTGGGCATCACCCAGAGTGGTCATCCCGTGGTACCACTAGTCATGTGCCTCACCCTCCAAGTGTAATGTAGCCAACTTAATGGCATCTGTCTCTGCCATGGGGTTCAGCTGGAAGTACGTGTCGAGCTTCTGCACCCAAGCTTGTGCTGTGCACTTCGACGTCCCATCGAAGTATGGCAAAGTGAGATTGCCCACTGTGCGTTGTAACTCGTAGCTCTGTGTGGGACCCCTGTTGAAGAATCTCGGCCTATTTCTCCCCTTGTAGCTACAAAACTTGGCAAAAGTCATAGCTTCTCTCAGATCTGGATCCATGGCCTTATACTCCTAGAAATAAGCTTCTAATGGCTTGTCCTGCTCTACCTGCCCTCCTGTACCTATCTCTGGTGGTCCTAAGAACTTGGGCATGGTCGATCTAGGAATCTCATTGTAGTCCTGAGGGCGGTTCTGAGGGCCAGTCCGGGAGGTGATCACCTCAACATGCGGTCTGTGAGTGTTTCCCCCTTCTTCCATCTGCCCTCTCTGGTCGCTCTCCCCCTTTTCTTCACTGTGCTTGCTCCCTA
The DNA here is from genome assembly GCA_032191745.1 of Picea mariana. Lineage (NCBI taxonomy): Eukaryota > Viridiplantae > Streptophyta > Pinopsida > Pinales > Pinaceae > Picea > Picea mariana. The sequence continues at coordinate 22,246 of JASDQU010437388.1, read as the reverse complement.
GAGCATAACCTATGATTTTGCCCATGAACTCTTGGGTCTCTCTCTGGCCCTCTGCAATATCCTGTAAGGCTTTCATAATCCCTCTGAAAAAACCATCCTCTCTGTCCTCTGGCAAGTTTGCATTTTTCCCTGGAGTACTCTCCATCTCTTCTTCTCTGCCCTCTATGCTTTTGTACCTCCTGTGCCTATAAGTGATGTTCTGCAGCCCTTCCTTAGACATCAATGTCACCCACAATTGGCCAAGAACATGCTCTGATACCACTGAAATATTCTAAGTTGTAAATTTTGGGAAAACTCTTCTATTTCTGGTGTTGGACTTTCGCCAAACAGTTTGCATGCTTCTGCGTTTATGGCTGTAGGTGAAAATTGGATTGGACAGCGATGTGTTTATTGGTTTTGTTGGCTGTCTAGTGGTTTTCTAGACCCTTATGACTCCCCAATGAAGTGCCAAATATGTTATTTTGATTTGAAGTAAAACCCACAAAATTAATGAAGCAAGCATGCATATTGAGYTGGATAAATAGGCTAACATTGACTGTATTTTATTAAAAATATTGTTGAATCATTAGCAGCCACAATGAGGTAGGAATACCTCTCAAACAACGATGTCAATGACGGCTGTAGAAAGCTGGAACATGTGCAGCTCACGTAGCCATAAATTATGATCAAAACTGTCCCCCCCACGAATTGGTATAAGGCGATTTCTTGTGAATATGGTTCTGCAATCTGATATGAAGGTGTTGGCAGCCCAGCACAATAACAAATCTCCCAGCAACTCAAAGTTCACCTCCCAATCATGTAGTCGAAACGCCACAGCCTCCACTAGAGCCTCCACGCAGCCATAAGAGATCACCCAGCTCGTGGACAAGAGAGACTCGGCCTGTCAAAGGAAGAATACGCAGCCACAAGGGAAACTCGGCCAGTTAGAGGCAGCGCACTCCTGTACACGCCCAGTCCACAGACATACGACCTTGAAGATGCACAAATCGACCATCAATTGCATCTCGCAGCAGAGAGGAAGGAGATACGCCCAGCAAAGAGGAAAAATTGATCCACAGGGATCACAATAGGAAACCCACACTCCAACAAGGAACAACCACGATTTGGGGAAGCTTCAACTCATATCCAATGGATAACATGCAGCAACTAATGATGGAGGCGTCTAACTCAAAGGAATGTCCCAAAATGTCAAATCGTGCCACAGAAGAAATGCCCCTTCTTACTCGATCTGCAAACAAATGCCTTCTTCAATGAAATGCTTCAACTCACGATGCCAAATCCCTGCAAATGAAAAGCCTGAATGGCTTCTCCAATTCCTCGGCTTGGGCAGATGGTTTCACTGCCGAATCCGAGATTCCACGGCTAGGGCAGATAGTTTCACTACCGAATTCGAGGTGCCGAATGGGTTCCCAACTAAAACCCTCGTTTGCTCATCGAGCTCGTCTCCAAATCCAATTTTCAAAATGAATAGTCCATAATCCCTTTTTTCCCCCTCAATCGTCCTTTTATTCATTCACTTTTACTTTTCTCCATTAAATATTCATTTAATTATTAATTAGAGAAAAATACCCTCAAAGAGGGGTTTAATAATAATAAACTCACTTTTCCTAAGTTTTCACTTTATAGGTCGAAAGTGAGTTTACCAGTCTTGTTTCCCTAGCTCATCCATCTAATGGTTTATGGGAAACTGTATAAACCATCATGGTATCCCAACTGCCTAGGAAAAACGGGACATTACATGTAGAGAGTACCAAACTTCAGAAACAAACGTGAATCATTGTGAAAAATCGATATGATCTAACCAATCTACAAATAGTGTATTGATCAAGCTGTTTTTGAAGGCACGAGTGCAGAAATTAAGTATCAGTGTGTGGTGTTGTCGGTATTAGTTTAATGTGGGCTGTATTTTGTCTAGCCTGTGCATGGGAGTTCTGAGCCGAAAGCAGAAACGCCTGCCCGGACCGCCATGATGATAATATCTATGCAACGCAAGATGTTTTCATCGACAAGAGAAAGACGATTCATGGTACGTTGAAGACAAAGAAGAATCCCTGCACGCCGATGAATCCCTCACATCTATCACATTTTCTACCACTCAGCGTTCACAGCTTGGCACTGCTCAAATTGTGGCATGAATCCTCCTTTCTGCAATCAATATCGACGACCTCAATCAAATGCTTGGTAACCCATGGATGTCATTCAATCAGAAGCTTGGTAATCCGTTGCATTTCAGGCTGGTTTAATAGCTTGCTTCCCCATTGATCAATATCCTTCAATCTCCTGAAATCCCACGAGATCTTACCGAGCACCAAAACGTGATCTTCACAGTTTGAGAAATCTGATTTGTTAGATGTCAAGAAATCAGATTTGTCAGTGATTTTGTAGCAATTTATCTACACATCCATCCACTAATTCATTTAAAACAACGATCCCTCACTATTTGGTCCAATTAAATTTAAATGCCAAATTCAAACTATTAAAATAATAATAATTATTTTCTTATTTGGCATATTTTAAAAATACGAAGTCTTTCAATTTTACTTTGTAATTTTTTGTTTCTTCCAAGTTTATGAAGAAATAAAGTAAGATAAGGGATCCGTATAAAATACTTCAAACATATTGTAAAGCAGGCATCATTGAATTTTGTAAAATCAAAGTAAATTGGGCATAAGAATATTAGGACAAGAAGATTCGTGGAAAATGCCTCAAGCCATAATTCTCAACATTGTATTCATCTTAATGATACAAATATATAATACAATAATGAAACCACCTCAATTGTTCTCATTTCAACACCTCATCAGGAGATAAGGTAAGAGGAGACAATATAGGAATCTAGAAACACACTTAGGATAACAACTATATCCTAGTATGTAAAATTATGTACCTTACTAAATTTAAATTATTTAGACCCAGAACAGTCCGCTGACCCTGTAATAAATTACCATTCAGGCTAGTAGTTGGGAAGTCCTCCTAAAGAATCAATGAGGAGATGGGAAGAGTACCCATCTGAAAAAATTCCTGACCTAACCACGAAATGGGGAATCGGAACCACACAATCTTTCCGAGGAAGGAAAGAAAAGAAGGAAGTTCATGGGAAGAAGAGGAGACAGGGGGATGGGTCGAGTGACCGTTTTTTTAAAAAGAGGGAGAGCATGTGCAACTCTTTAGTTCTGAAGAGAACTGAAAAATGAATTTGTTCTAGGTAGAGAAATTTACTGGGCAACGTTTTCAGTCCAAGCTGATAAACGAGGTTGCAGAGAAGATGAAGAACTAAAATTTTATTTTAGCAATCATCATATAGATGAAGAGCAACAGATTTCATTTTCTAGATTGAAGTTAGAGGGCCATGATTTAACCTGGTGGGAAATCCATATGAAAACTATTAGACTGGAGGGTGATCCTCTAGTAACTAGGTGGGAGAACTTCAAAACCCTCATCAAGACCCAATTCTACCCTGTCAGGTATATAGAGGACCAATGGATCCAATGTCACTACTTTAGGCAAAGGCTCAATGTATAGGAGTACATCACTGATTTTAGAAAGACGACCATCATGTTGGGAATCTCTCCTAAGAACCTAGCTGTACTCCTGAAGTATCTAGGGGGTTTTCATAGTCATATATGAAAGTAGATGATGCTCTTAAAGCTAAGAACAATGGATGAGGTGTGTGTACATGCATAGTACCTAGAAAACATAGGCCAAAAGAAGGGGCAACCAAGTGTTTCAAAGAATAAAGAGCACCAGGAAGCTTCCAAGGAGGGGAAGAAGAAGTAGTAAGGGGGAAAAGATAAGAAGACAGTATCCGCTACACATCGGTGCAAATATCCCAACAACCATTACAACATTGATGACCACACTAAGGAAAAATGTTGGAACTACATATAGAGTTGAACCCAAAGAATCACAAGAAGGATGGAAATAAAAAGAACCTTTTAGCCACAAATTCAAGAAATCAGGTTGAAAGTAGCTCGGATGTGGATGAAAATATTATTTGCACATCTATGTAGAAGGAGGTGAATCTAAGTATCCTTCATCACTAGGAAGATAAGGAGATGACCAATATCTTCCACATCAATATTTAGGTCAAGAAGACCAAGATAGATGTTTTGTTCGACTCTGATTCACAGGATAATCTCATAGAAACAAATCTAGTCAACAAGATTGGATTGGAGGTTGAAAATCATCCAAGACCCTATCAATTGGGTTGGGTAAACAATGATGCAGAGATAAAGGTAAAAAAACCATGTAAGATTAAATTTGTTGTAAGTGTTGATTTTATTGATGAAGTGGAATTGGACATAGTACCCCTTGATGTATGTGGAGTAGTGTTTGGAAGCCCCTACATGTATATGACGGATGCAATATTCATGCAGAGAGMCAACTAGTACTAACTGATCAAGTATGGGAAGTACTACATTATCAACACACATAAAGGAAAGTCAAAGGTCTCACTGATAAGTTCCAACCAAGCAAATAAGTTGATTAGTTCTAGTAAGAAATATGTTTTTCTTTTCTTAAGAGAAAATCAGTATAATGATGAGTAAATGAGAGTGAAGGCATACCTAGAGGGGTTTACTAAAGAGTAGAAATATTAGTTGGAGGATTTTCTACATGAATACAAAGGAGTATTCAGAGAGCCTAAAGGGCTACCACCCAAGAGGGATGTGGAGCATGAAATACAATTATTTCTAGACTCCCCGTTGTTGAATATTGGGATGTATAGATAGTATGTTCTAGAAGTGAATGAAGTGGAGAAAAAGATACAACAATTTTTGGAGCAGGGTGTGATTTGACCAAGTAACTCACCTTGTGGGTCACCCATAATAATTGTTCCCAAGAAGGATGAAACTTGGAGAATGTGTATCGATTACAGGGAATTGAACAAGATTACACTAAAGAATCAATACCCTCTGTCTAGGCTCGATGATCTGTTGGACCAAATATAGCATGTCAAGTACTTCACTTAGATGGATTAGAAATAAGAATATCACTAGGTACAATTCAAAGAAGAAGATACTTGGAAGACTTCCTTCAAGACAAGACAAGGTTTGGATGAGTGGTTGGTTATGCCATTCGATTTATAAAATGTAGTGAATACATTTATGAGACTAATGAATGTTGTTTTAGGCCCTTATCTAGATTCATTTGTTATTATTTGTTTGGATGATATATCGGTTTATAGAGCTACCTGGGAGGAGCACATATCACAGCTTATGAAGGTGTTAGAGACTATGAAAAAGAACCAACTATTGGCCAATATCAAGAAATGTGAGTTTTCTCAACGATATTTTGTGCATTTGGGGTATGTGATCTGTGGAGGGGAGCTCAAGATAGGTCCCACAAAGATGGAGGCCATCATGAAATGGCCAGTTCATACAAATGTCACTGAAGTTAGGATTTTTTTGGGGGAAACACAATACTTGTGGAAGTTCATATCTTCATTTTTCAGTGATAGCTGCACCACTCCACACCATAACAACCAATGGTAATATTTTCCAGTGGGGGAAGAATCAACAAAAGGCCTTTGATAAGATGAAAACAAAGATTAGTCAAGCACTAGTGCTCGCACTACCATTCTTGCAGAATCCCTTCGAAGTGGAGACATTTGCAAGTGGGTATGTCATGGGAGTAGTATTGATGTAGGGAGGAAGGCCCGTCTATTATAATTTTGAAGTATTTCATGGGGAAATTTTCAAATACCCTACCTATGACAAGGAGCTCTATGCATTGGTACAAGATTTCAAAAAGTGGAAGCACTATATAATGGGAAAGGAGACCATCATCCACACATCACCAACCACTGCAATATTTGCAGACCCAAAGTAAGCTACAACAAACTAGACATTACAAGTGGATGGGTTTTTTAGATCAATTTAATTTGGTCATAAAGTATAAGAAGGATAGCACAAATAAGTTGGCAGACATGCTTTCATGACCACCCACATCTAATATTACAATTTTGCGAACTCTAATGCACATGGAGCCTTTTACCCATGATGCATATAAAGAGGAATACATAGAAGATGAAGAATTCAAGGAGGTGTTTCAGTAGCTACATGGCCAAATTCATATAAAATAAAGTGATGGCAAGAATGACTATCATTTCCAGAATGATTTAATCTACAAGATCGACAAGATTTATGTTCCTAAAGGTGAACGATTGTAGCTTATCACAGAGGCTCACACCTCCAAGGTTGCAGGACATTTTCGTGTTGGGAAGATAATTGCCAACTTACAAAGGTATGTGTACTTTCCAAGGATGCAAAAATATGTAGCACGACATATTATAGGATGTACACATTGTTTTACTAGCAATCCTAGTAACATGAAGCAAGGTTTATGCCATCCCTTACCTGTACCAACTCGACCTTGGGAAAGTATTTCATGGATTTTGTGGGAGGTACCAACAAATAGGAAGGGACATGACTATCTATTTGTGGTAGTTGACAGGTTCAACAAAATGTGCATTCTCATGCCTTGTAAAAAGACCATCAATGGACAAGAAGAAACAAACAATTTCTATCAATAGGTGTGGGTGCACTTTGGGATACCAAGAAGCATCATCTCAGATAGGGTTTCCATATTTCTCAGTGCATTTTGGACTACATTATGGGAGAAGATGGACACTAAGTTGAAGAGGTCTACAACATTCCATCCATAGACATGTGGGAATACGAAAGTAGTCAATATGAATTTGGTGTAGCTTTTATGGGGTTACAATCAGAAGCATATGAAGACTTGGTATGAAAATATGATCTATATACAACCATCTTATAATAGACAAGTCCACACTTCTATTCATAAGTCATCTTTTGAAACTTTCTTGGGAATTTGCCACCTTCACCCTTAGATGTTGTATATGGACAACAAGGAGGAGTGAGGGAGGACCTCATAGGAGATGCATTAAAAGATTTTTTTTTTTTTGAGAAGATTGGACAGATCCATTTGCAAGTACAAGAGACACTGAAGAATTCATAGGAAAAGTACAAGGCTAGACATGACCAACACAGAAAAGAGAGAACTTTTAGAGTGGGAGACAAAGTATGGTTATTGCTGAATAAGAAAAGGATATAGGATCTTGGTAATAAGATCAAGGCTCTATAGTATGGTTATTCTGAGGTATTGGAAAAGGTGGGAAATAATGCCTCCAGACTCAGTCTACCCCCATACATGCGCATTTACTAAGTAGTGAATGTGGAGAATCTTAAACTCTACGATCCTTTCATGTTGGATCAAGAGGAGGAGAAAGTCATACCTTCCATAGAGGACTTAGCACCTTATTCTTAGGAAGATTTACTAGAGGACATAGTTTTTTATAAGTGTTCTGGAACTACAAGATAGGGGCAACATGACCTTTGGAAGATTAGGTTGAAAAAACATATATCTCAATGATTTTAGAGTGGGAAATATTGGAGGAGTCAACTTGCAAGGTTATTTTAGTGGTAGGTCATGTTGGAGTTACTTCACACACACCTATTATTTATTTTTCCTAAGGTTTTTCCTTGTTTATTAGTCATAATTAGTCATTATCCAGTCTCCTATATTTTAGGGGAGAATATTCCACCTAGAGAATACTCTCTTTCAATTGACACTTCAGTTTGACTAATTGAGTTGAGTTTAGATGTTGCATTGGTTTGTCACCATGCAACATTAGGATCATCACCATGCTAATTCGACCTTGCATTGGTATCATCACCAGACTAGCACATTTCCCTTGATTCCTTGAGTTAACTCCTCACTACTCTCTATTCAGTCAGTTAACTGAAGACTAGTTGACTAGTTAACTCAACTAGGTGGCAGTTCACTCTCGTAACTGCCTGAGAGACTAGAATATGTGGCAGTTCACTCCCGTAACTGCTGATGTGTGTCTATATCACTCTAGACCACCACTATGGTGCATTGGTTCTCCTCTAGTACACACTCATTGAGTTATACAGAGTATATCATGTGTAAATTATTCATTATTCACAACGATTAAGGATAATTCTTTCATTCTTTCTCTACTTCTTCTTATTTATCCAATTCTCTCTGCAAATGTGTGTATTATTGTTTATATATATCTATTTTGTGCAAGTTCAACACATTTACATGGTGTAAGAGTCGATGGAATTCTAAGCAAAAGCTACACCAAATTTTTTTGCTGGTACAAAAGATTGAAGACAACAGAAAGATGGAATTCCAAAAAGAATTCATTCTTACACCTTACAACTATTTTGCATGGAAGGAGAAAATAGACATACATCTCTGAACCAAAGGGTTGTACAGGATAACCTTGAATACAGATACAGAACCAACATCAGCCATAGAAAAATCCAAGTACTTGAATCGCATGGATGAGGCACTCAAAACAATTTGCAGTCTTATTTCTCTCGATCTCCTTTTTCATATATCTTCCTGTAAGACTCCCAATAAAGCATGGACCAACTTAGAAGGGCTCTTTGGTAAACATGATGAGATGAGGGGACACATGTTGGAGGTGGAGCTGCTCACATTGGATTTTGAGAATATCCAAGATTTATTTACAAAATTCAAGAATTTACTGTCGTAACTCAAAGCTTTCAGGGTTGATAAATCAGAGGAGGAGAAACAAATGGTTCTCACCATTCTCTCCAATATTGGTTCTGAATTCTTTGTATTCGTATCCACATTCCATAATGTCAGATTTGCCTCTAGAGCCACCTGGAAGATGCCTTCTCTTAAGGACTTTATTGAATCCTTGACACAAGAGAAAACTAAGCTCATTAACATGGGCACAATCAAAGGCCCAAGGGCACATGCACTCACTGTGCATGATGGAAGCCAAAAATATCAGATATCTAAAGATAAATATAAACGGAAATCTCATGCACATCCGAAGAAGGAAGGGTACACAAAACCCTTCACCGATGCCTCAGGTTCCAAAGGGGAAAAGGGAAGAAAAGGGGAGAAATGCACGTACTGTCACAAAGTTCCATTCGGAATCCACATGCATAAAAAAACAAATAGATCTGATGTCTCAAATAATTCAGAAAAACAACCTAGCCGATTGCATCCCCGAGGGTTCCAAGAAGAAGAATCCAAAAGATCTGAATTCCAAGAAAGGCAATTCTAGCCATGCCTGGATTGCCATCAACTCCTCTCATGATTCTTGGATCGTAGATTTAGGAGCATCACATCATATGGATGCCTCAAAAGTAGTATATTATTCTTTGGATGCATGCAAAGGTCCTCCTATTCTGATGGGGGACAACTCTTCTGTCGAAGTCACCGACAAAGGAAGGATTGAACTCACCAATGGAAGCTTTGAGAATGTGTTGCACGTTCCCAAAATTTATGTCAACCTTTTCTCCGGGTCTCAGATGACGAATTCCGGAACTGGAAAGAAATCCATATTCACACCAAATTATGTGGACATCTATGACATGAAAACCAACTCTAGGGTTGCTACTGGTGAGGTAAATCATCAGTCTAAATTGTATACATTTTCTGAATTCATTGAACCTGATTCTGCTTTACTTCTTACTCATGATGATGAAAGTATCGGGATATGGAACGAAAGGTTTGGACATTTGAATTTCAGATACATGCAACAAATTAGCAAGAAAAGATTGGTTGATGGTCTACCAGACATCCATTTCTCCAAGCAAGTATGTGAGGGATGTGTTCTCGAAAAATACCCTCAAGAGAAATTCAACAAAGGAAAGTCTCAGTGAGCTTCCGCACCTTTAGATCTGATTCACAGTGACCTTATGGGTCCCTTTCCACATCCATCCATCAAAAAAGAGAGGTTTTTTCTCATTTTTGTTGATGATTTCTCATGTTTTACTTGGATCTACTTTCTTAGGAAAAAATACGAGGTCTTTCAACACCTCAAAGATTTCAAAGCCTTGGTTGAGACATAATCTGAAAAGAAGATCAAAGTTTTTCGAAATGATAACGGGGGAGAGTATGTAAATCATGAGATCCATAATATTTTCCATGAGCCAGGGATTCAGTTGCATCACATAATTACCTATACTCTGTAGCAAAACAGAGTTATTGAGCGGAAAAACATATCTCTAAAGGAGGTGGCATCTTGCATGTTGCATGCAAAGTCTCTATCACAGAGACTATGGGCCGAAGAACTTAAATGTGGAACATACATCCAAAACAGATCTCCCCATAGATATATCAAGGATAATACCCCCTACGAGGCTTGGAGTGGCCTCAAACTGGAAGTGAACCACTTTCTCATTTTCGGTTCACATGCATGGGCCCAGATTCCCTCTGAAAAGAGGAAGGCACTTGATCCACAGAGCACTGAGTGAATTTTTTTTGTCTACCCCGATGCTGTGAAGGGATATAGGCTTATTGATCTTTCCTCAGACTAGCTCATCATTGAGCAAAGTGTCCATTTCGAGGAAAGTGTCTCGTATGCACCTCAAAAGTCACATCCAGACACCTTCATTCTTCCACTTGTCCGAGATGACGAGTATGCACATGTTGAATCTTCCTCGGATGAGAGTCATGATTCAGAGGACTCACATGATTCAGATTCAGAGTCAGTACAGTTGGATGCAGAGTTAGAGCATCCAGATGCAGTTGCAGAGCCAGAGCAGAGGCCCAAGTGGGTAAAGAATACTCTTCAGGCTGCAGAGGATCTCATTGGTGATCCAACCGATACTAGGAGGACTCGATTTGATTTTGAGGAGCCTTCTGTTGCACTCACTTCCACTGAACCATTGTCCTCTAGACATTTTTTCTTGGTTCAGTCTTCAGATCCACGGTCTTATGGCGAGGTTGTTGTAAATCCCTTTTGGAAATCTTCCATGCAGGATGAGTACAACTCCCTCCTCGAGAACCATACTTGGGATTTGGTTCCCCTTCTATGGGAGGAAACTTGTCAGATGCAGATGGGTCTACAGGACCAAGAGCGCAACGAATGGACAGATCAACAGATACAAAGCTAGGCTTGTCACCAAAGGCTTTCAACAAGTTCATGGTATTTACTATGATGAGACCTTCGCTCTAGTAGTGAAGATGGATTCCATACGATTGGCACTTGCCATTGCGGAAGCCAAAGGATGGGAATTCCATTAGATGGACATGAAGAATGCATTTCTTCATGGTGATCTCTCTGAGGAGATCTATATGGAGCAGCCCTAGGGATTTATGCATGACTCATCTTTGGTCTGTCGACTAAAGAAGTCCCTTTATGGCCTCAAGGAGGATCCAAGGGCATGGTGTGCCAAGATGGATTCCTACCTGTTGTCACAGAACTTTTTACGTTGTAAATCAGACCCGAATGTCTACATGCTTAGGATGGATAATTCACTTATACTTTTAGTTCTGTATGTCGATGATTTTTTGATCACCGGGTGCCCGACTTTAGCGATTGCTGCAGTCAAGAGGATTCTACATGATAGATTTTTTATGATGGAAATGGGTCCTCTACACTTCTCCCTTGGAATCGAGATCAGTCAAGATGCATCAGGCATCAAACTGTCTCAGTCCAAGTATGCACGAGATCTCCTTGAGAGATTTCACATGACAGACTGCAAGTCTACTCCGACTCCTTTCCTATCAGAAGTCAAACTTGAGGATGGCAGGGAGAATCCACTAGTTGACAACACACTGTATAGACAGCTAGTGGGGAGCTTGTTGTATCTCACACACTCCAAACCAGACCTCTCATATGCAGTTGGCGCAGTTTCTAGGTTCATGCAGGAGTCGCATGAGCTACATTGGAAAGATGCAAAGTGTATCCTTCGATACGTACAGGGCACCATTACCTTTGGGATTCATTATGCAGCAAAATCTACATTAGATATCATCGGGTTTACTAATTCCGACTGGGATGGCGATAGCACTGATCACAAGTCCACATCTGGTTACTCACTCAGTCTTGGTTCTAGGCCTATCTGTTGGTTGAGAAAGAAGCAAGATGACATTTCTTGATCTTCAGCCGAGGCAGAGTATAGAGGGGTAGTTAACATAACCATCCAGGATATGTGGCTACAACATTTTCTCACTGAGTTGGGAATTTAGTTTCATCGGTCGATCGTCATCTGGTGTGACAACTAGAGCACTCTGAAGTTATGAAGAGATCTAGTTTAGAGGCAGCAGATGAAGCAAATTGATATCCACATGCACTACATCTGGGACTTAGTACACGAGGGAATTATCGACTTATAGTTCTTCCCTTCAACAGATTAGACGACATACATCTTCACCAATAACTTCACTGAGAAAAAGTTTCATTCTCTATGAAGTCGTCGTGGAGTGAAGGACATAATTGCCTAGCAACTATATTTCTTCTTTTTACATACATTGTACCTTGAGGGGGGGGGGTTTCCCATGAGGTTTTCCCTTTTTCATCACTTTATTTGAGTGTATCTTTTGTATTTGGGTACCTAACATGGCCTCGTTGTCGGGACCCATTCTTTATTTTCAACATAATGATGTTCAAGGGGAGTGTTGGAGTTCCTTCACAAACACCTAGGATTTATTTTTTCTAAGGTTTTCCCTTGTTTATTAGTCATAATTAGTCATTATCTAGTCTCCTATATTTTAGGGGAGAATATTCCACTTGGAGAAGATTCTCTTTCAGTTGACACTTTAGTTTAACTAGTTGAGTTGAGTTTAGATATTGCATTGGTTTTGTCACCATGCAACATTTGTATCATCACCATGCTAATTTGACCTTTCCTTGGTATCATCACTAGACTGGCGCATTACCCTTGATTCCCTAAGTTAACTCCTCACTACTCTCTGTTCAGTCAGTTAATTGAAGATTAGTTGACTAGTTAACTCAACTAGGTGGCAGTTCACTCCTGTAACTACCTGAGAGACTAGACTAGGTGGCAGTTCACTCTCATAACTGTTGGTGTGTGTCCAGATCAATCTAGACCACCACTATGGCGCATTGTTTCTCCTCCAGTGCGCACTCATTGAGTTATACAGAGTATATCATGTGTAAATTATTCATTATTCACAACGGTTAATGAGAATTTTTTCATTCTTTCTCTCCTTCTTCTTCTTTCTCTGATTCTATCTGAAAATGTGTGTATTATTGTTTAGCTAGATCTATTCTGTGCAGGTTCAASACATTTACAGGTCCCAATTTGGGAAATTGGGGCCYGAAACCTTMTRAAKCCATTTTGAGGCATTAAACAAWTTTTTKGGGGSTTCTTGTGTCTRGAACTTATGCACACCCCTTTGACGATGCTCTACACTCYGAGACCTTTCCAACTATGTAKAATGTGTTTCAATTAGAGTTCATATGAAAAAGTTATACCTCATGCAAGTTGACCTATCGTGTTGATCATCATGGTACAATAGGATGCCACATTAGCCCCATTGCTCATGCTTATGAGGCTGTCCATGTGAAGGATTTCAATAATATTCTATAAGGTTCAAAACCCTACCACAATTAAGGGTTGAGGAAGTCAAAAACCTACCCTTAGATGGCTATCAGGCTATGTTAAATACCAGGCCACTAGGAGGAGAGGGGGTTCCATTCTATGTTATTGTATTTTGTTTCATAACATAGCAGAACAACTGGGAGTGGGAAATTAGAGAGCATAACAGAGGGGGTTAATGTTATGTAGTATCCTAACAGGCCACAGGTCTCAATTAACTCCATAGAGAGTGCCTTCTCCTTTATATGAAAATTATTTCCATACAAGAGAAAAGAGAGCAAAGAAGCCTCACCTTCTAGTTGGATTTTCTCACGTAAGGGTTTCCCAGAGCAAATATTTGTGTTATCTTGTGGATGGTGTGTGATTATATTTTACTGTTCTCTATTTTCCGCATTTTATCTATTTCATGCATAAGCAGAAAATCAATAACTAAATATTCTGGAATCTAAAGGAATTTAACCTTCACAGTGTAGATTTTTGTTTTATTTATTAGTTATGTTGTGACAAACTGTTCTACTGGAATATCCATGACAGTTTACAGATCAAACTCTTATTTTTTATTTTTATTAATATACTTTTTCTTGCATGGTTGTAACATCCCCATTTTTAATCCCCACAAACGATAATGTAATTGTATAAATATGATTTAGGTTGGCGAGTTGATATGTTGGGGCGAAGATCCCACATTGATTAATATGGCTGAGGGCCAAGATATGTAAATTTTATATTGAAAATGATTAATAAAAATAATAATTGTTGATTGCGATACAAGAGGGACAATAACGATGAGGGGGATATGATTCCACAAGAGAGGGAGGCCAAAAGGGGATCCAAGGGGAAACCCATGCTATTTCT
>JASDQU010437387.1:25829-73652 GCA_032191745.1 Picea mariana | reverse complement strand
AAAAATGCACAATAATAGCTCGAATTTCAGAGATACCTTAGGTGACCCCTTTGAATGGTAAAGGGATGTTGATCATGTCAAAAGGAGGTCAAAAAGGGTAATATTGGCATATAGTTGGAGGTCACTGGTAAGTAGTATGGGCAAGGAACATAGTCAAAACCGGGGACCAACAATATCCAATCACATTCATAAGTGGCGATGGAGACAACGTCTCATCAAACTCGAACTTCCCAACCAGTTGCTAGCAGAGTGGTTCACAAAATCATTTGTGAATGACATCGCTCATGACATCGCCATGGGTAGAGTTGTCATGGACGAACAGGCCATAAGTCGTGCTCAATATCTTGACCTCGTTTACTCACAAACGGGTACTCTTTACGACTTACTCCCTGATGCACCTCGTCCTTCCACTTCTGCCACTTCAACTACTTCAGCTGCTTCTCATGCAGCCGATGGTGTGATTGGTGCTTTCCATGCCCAACCACATTCTGCCTCAAGCACCAACCCCAAACCTGCTTCTTCTAATGTTCAAAATGCTCCATCTCCTACCCCTCCCACTGGCAAGACTTCTAAATTAAATGTAGTTCAATCTACCCCAGCCAGGAAAAACAAATCCAAAAAGTGAAAGGGTAAGAATAAGGAGGAAAAAAATACTTTACAAGCAGAGAAAACCAAAACTCCACCTATTGATGATAGGGATAAGCACAAACCTCAATACCCTTTTCTTATCTGTGGTGATGATCACTACACGAATGATTGTCCACAACGTGCTAAAGTTACTAAGTTCCTTCAAGGGGCTTCGAAACCACCTGCTTTGGCCATTTTGTCCCAACCCTTCCCCTCTCAACAACAAGCCCAATTGGTCATTCATGACCAACCTTCCCCTTCTACTACATCCTATGTATTGATGTGTATTGCCGATTCAAAGAAGAATGACATTGCACTCACCACTCGATCCAAAGATTATTCTCCCTCTAAAGAGAAGGTTGATGATCTACCTCCTTCATTGGTACAACCCTATCCTGCAACTCCACCTACCAACAGTCCTCTTCATCTCGAACAACCGAACCTTGACACAATTCTTCGACCCCCTCCAAAGGGCGTCGTTTGGAAATCGGCTTTCAGTCCTCATGCTTGTGCTGCCCAGAACTACAACATTGTTGAAGATCTGGCCCAAGCACCTTCTGCCATGTCAGCCCTCAAAGTCCTTCAAAGTTTTCCTACACAACGGAAGGCACTGTTGAAATCTATTGGTGGAATCGACCCGACATACACGAATTTAATAATTTTTGACTTGGAAGATCACATTCCAAGGTTACCCACTCAACTCACATTCCAAATCCAAGTGATTGTCTCCGAAAAAAACATTTGTCGAACAATTGTCGACGAGGGTGCCTCGACATGTGTCATGTCTCTTACCTACGGGAAAGCCATCAACTCTCCCTCTTTGACTGAATCCCATAACACTCTCAAAGCCTTCAATGGATCCGGTTTCAAGCCTTACGGTGTCCTTCCTTCATTGCCAATCATGCTAGAAAGAAAAATGGTCCAAGTTGAAGTTGAAGTCTTTGACGCTCCTCTCGATTACAATCTTTTGCTTGGCCATAGCTGGATCAATTCCATGCATGCAGTTGTGTCGACTCTTTTTCATGTTGTACGTTTCCCACATCAAGGAAAGGTCATCACCATCGACCAATTAGCCTTCTTTAACTCAGATACGCATACTGGAAACATACCATTCATCGCCAGAACCCCTCTCGATTACGAGAACATCAATGTAGGTATTCTCAAAGACTCTTTGTTAATGGGTACTTTAATCATTCCACTGCCCGATGTTCCACACTCGTCCGTTGCTTCAATCAACATGATATCCACCTCGATTCATGGAACCCCTGTGTCTCACGACCCATGGTTGGTACCTGAACCTGGTGATCATCTTTGTTACAGTGACGAAATGTCGTTAAGTCTGGTCGAATTTTCCTATCAGGCCATTCAATTGGCAACCCCTTCAACCCCTTCTCTTGGTGAGTTATCTCCAGATCCTTTCTGTGTCATTTTTCCCACAGATGAGATGATCATGTCTATCATGGAAGACACCCCTTGGGACGATGGACATCGCTGTTCCATCCTCTTCCTGGAGAAACATACCATCGAGAACTACCGACGGATCTCGACTCCGTCGACCGTTATCATCATTTCAACCATTCTCGAATCCACACACGATGTTTTTTTCGAAGGGAACCTAAAAAATATCTCACCCACTATTCCCCTCGGCATATACATCAAACCTAGAATTGTCGAAAATGTGCATATCGGAGCTTCGTGTTCCCCTGACAAAATCGTCACCTACACGTCACTTTTCAAAGAGTTTCATGATGTCTTCACCTGGAGCTATGAAGAAATGTTGGGTATTGACCCCGACATTGTGATACATGAGATCAAGACATGTCTAGACACTAAAATCGTCCGGCAACACCTTCATTCAGTTCACCCACGTAAAGCGACTACTATCAAGCTTGAAGTCGAGAAACTTCTCAAAGCTGACTTTATTTACCTAGTGGCCCTCACTGACTGGGTTTCCAATCTTGTCCTGATTGACAAGAAACAAGGCACGATTCCTGTATGCGTTGATTATAGGGATATTAAAAAAGCTTGTCCTAAATACAACTTTCCTACCCCCTTCATCGATCAGATTGTCGATGATTGCATCAAAAGCAAAATCTTCTCTCTGATGGATGGTTTCTCCAGATATAATCAAATCAATATTGTTCCCAAGGATCAACATAAGACAGCTTTTATTTGTCCTTGGGGCACTTTCGCCTATCGGAAACTTCCTTTCAGTCTCAAGAACACTGGCGCAACTTTTCAACGCGCTATGTCTTATGCCTTCCATGATATCAAGCACATCGTGAAACCATATCTTGACGACTTACCTGCTCATTCCATGTGCCGAGTCGATCATCCAATCCACCTTCGAGCCATTTTCATATGCTGTCGGTTTTACCATATACGCTTGAACCCTCACAAGTGTGTTTTCTGTGTGGAATCCAGCCGACTTCTAGGCTTTATTGTTTCACGTCAAGGGATCAGGGTAGATCCTTTAAAGGTCGAGGCAATTCTTAATCTCCCTCCTCCTTCTACACTTCGCCAGTTACAAATTTTGCAAGGGAAAGCAAAATTTCTTCGTCGTTTCATCCCAAACTACGTCGAGATCACTCATGGATTTACGTGACTCCTCAAAAAGGGGTCTGAGTTCGTATGGGATACCATCGCAAACAAAGCCTTCGAAGATTTGAAACTGTCCCTGACACGTGCTCCGCTTCTCTTCCCCCCCAATTACAGTCGCGATTATTTCCTCTATCCCGTAGCCTCAGATTACACCATTGGTATGGTTCTCATTCAAGAGGATGATTCTCATGATGAACATGTTATCTATTACTTGAGTTGAATTCTAACACCTATCGAAACCAAGTATTTACATGTAGAAAAACTAGCCTTGGAATCTGTCCAAGTAGTTCAACGTTTCCGACACTATATCCTCTCTCGCAAGACTACAATGATTTCTAACTGCAACCCTATGCAACACATTCTCACACATCAATTGCTAGGGGGAAAATACTCCAAATGAATAGTTATACTCCAGGAGTTTGACTTGGAATTCGAACGAGCCAAATCTAAGAAGTCTTTAGTGTTTGCTGAGTTGATATGTGACTTTACCTACTCTGCAACAGAAAATGTAGCAATAGATTCATTACCAGATGAATCCCTTTTCCTAATTAGTTCTGACGATCTTTGGTATGGTGATATCATCATATATCTCCAAACCCAGAATTTCTGGCCTAATTTGTCCAGTACTGATTGGCATCGAATATGTTACCAAACCCATCAATATATTATCCTCGGGGATACTCTTTATCGCCGCGGGATTGACTCAGTTTTTCAACGCTGCCTCACGTTTGACGAAGCCGAGAAAGCCTTAAATGACTTCCATTGTAGATCCTTTGGTGGTCATATGTTTGGGCATGCTACTGCCCAGAAGATCTTACGAGCAAGGTATTTTTGGCCTTCTTTATTTAATGATTGCATAATCGTCGTCCAAAAATGCCACGCTTGCTAGACCTATAATCATAAAATACGATCACACCTCACTCCTGTTCACCCTATGGTCTCCGTTGGTCCCTTTGTGAAATGGGGCATCGATTTCATGACATGTCACCCCCACTCAGTCGGGGGGCATGGATACATTATTGTAGTTGTAGATTATTTTACAAAATGGGCTGAGGCGATGCCGACATTTGACAATACTGGAAAGACCACAACATTATCCATTTTTAATCACATCATAGCTCATTTTGGTGTTCCTCAAGCTATCTTCCCTGATCACGATAGCCACTTTAGAAACTTCATGATGTCCAAACTCCCTGAAAAGTTGGGTCTTCGCCATGAAAACTCAACGCCCTATTACCCACAAGCCAACAGCCAAGTCGAAGCGATTAACAAAGTTCTCATAATTATGCTCCAACGAATGATAGGGATTCACAAAACAAGTTGGCACACAATGTTATTTTCAGCATTGTGGGCTTATAGGACATCCGTTAAGTCCGCTACTGGGTTTACACCTTTCTGGTTAGTCTATGGTTTGGAAGCCATTCTCCCGATCGAATGTAAGATACCCTCTTTAAAACTAGCCATCGAACTCCTACTGAACACTTCTGCAGAAGAAGAACGTCTGTTGTACCTTATGCGATTAGATGAAACTCGATGCAATGCTACCCTAGTCATAGAAACCCAGAAGAAATGTGTCAAGGCCCAATACAAAAAACATGTCAAGCCTCGCGTTTTCTCCAAAGGAGATCTGGTTCTCCTCTACGAACAAGATCGAGATATGTTAGGAGCTGGAAAATTCGAAGCCATGTGGCGAGGTCCTTATCTCGTCGGATGAGTTTTGGAAAAAGGAGCTTACGAGTTAGTATATTACGATGGTATCCCTTTGAGTGAACCCAGAAATGGGTTGTACTTGAAGAAGTACTTTGCATAAGATCACTTGTGCATGAGTACCTGTATTTTTATTGTATCATACTTCTTGTGTGTCACTATAGTTTGATTTTGTCATTATTTGGTCTCTGCCCTTATGTAACATTGTGTTTGATTTCCAGACGTCCAAGTCTTCTCTACCCTACTTTGGCTTCGTTGATGGTGCTAGCTGTAGTACTCAGACGCTTGCTTCTGTTGCATGGGCAATTTACGCCCCTACAAACGAACTTGTCTCTTTACGAGGTGTGTGCCTCGGTCATGCAACCAATAATATTGCAGAGTATAGTGTCGTTATTGAATTGTTGATTGATGCTATCTCGCTTGGTATCCATCGCTTGGTTGTGCAACTCGATTCACAACTTGTTGTACTACAGTTAAGTAATGTCTATTCTATTCGAAGTCCTACTTTGTTATGAGTATATTTGCGAATTCGCCTCTTGGAACGTTATTTTGATTATATTGAGTATCAACATATTCCTAGATGTCTAAATACATTAACTGATGCATTAGCTAACTATGTATTAGAAAGACATTTGGATCATTTATAAATCAATCACATCAAATTTCACACAACACAAGATCAACCGGTAGAAGTCGTATGTATATATAACGATCAAAAAGTTTTTTTACAAAAAAGATCTGTCCGAGGACCAAAATTTCAAAATTTGAAGCTCATAGCTTCTACAAAGAGACGTCATGGATGACGTTCATTGTAACACACGACTACCCGGGAAACCCTATGAAGCATTCGGCCAATGGACTCTGACACTCCCAACGTATGACACTGATAACGTTGTGGAACCTCTCCAAGAGGCATGTCTGGAATGTCTGTTGTCAAACCCTCTAAGTTTTGTTCCACTGCTTCATAATATTCAACATCCCATCATGGCACTAGAGCCACCTCTCCTCGGCGCTGAATGGGAGAAGTACCCGGAGGTCGATAAGGCCCCACGTCTGTGTCATCAAAAAAGATTTTTGTAATTAGACCTTGGACGAACATAAAAACATTTGCATATGATAAAATTCACAAAAACATTGAAAAAAGTAAAAAATGTGTACTTCTTACCGAAATCTCCCCACTGAGCGCCCTCAGACAGGGCCAAGTCTGGATCTCCTCAAAATTCCAACCTGGCATAGGCATAATCATCGACCATCAACATATGTGGTCGCAACCAGTCAAAGAAGGCATCATTGTATTTGATGATTGGTCCAGCCATGTGCCAAGCCATGAGGTTACACCACCTCAGCATCCGTGGATCCTCTGGAGCCAGTAAACCCCACTCAACCTGCAACCTCAGCAAGGGAACCCTCTCAAGAAAGAAGGACACCAACAATGACCCATACCCGAATTGCTTCAGGTTGCCTCTCCTGCATTTAGTCAACTGCCTCTTCACGCTATGAAGGACTGCGTCTTCCCAGTTAAGGACCCAAGGCTCAGTACACTCTATGGCATACTGAAAGTAGCTCTGGAGATCCATGTGAGGAGCAGTGCTCCCAGCCATACAAGCAATGGTGAACAAAATAGTGTGAAGGGTCAAATCTCGCACACCCCAAATGGCCACATTTCCTTTGCTCCTTTCTACCTCTAGAACACAATGCAAATGATAGTATTCACTCATAGGCATCCCACCACCTTTGCTACTAGTCAAGCTCGCCTGGTACCCACACCATGACAGTCTTGTCAAGAAGTAAACATCCTCGATATCCAAGGACAATGTGTGGACCCCTACGTGGAAAACTTGTTGGTCCACGTCCCACATATGCACAAGGTACTCCAATAGCCTGACTTGGGCCCTCATACCCGAGATACGAAAGAATTTTAGGAGTCCATAGTCTCGCAAAGTGGTGATGGTGCCTGGGTTATTCTCGGCAATAGCATCATCTTCTTCATGCTCTCTTTCACGCCATTCCAAAACCATGGTGATAGCCAAATGCCTGCATAAGACACATAAAAAGAAGGTCAACAACTCTCTTCAACACTTGGCATCTTTTTCATTGAGCAAACTTCAAAGAATTTTCTCACTTTGTGGTTCTCGCAAGTGCCCTTTAGGGATAGTGCGAGGTTCTCGCAGGTCCCATGCGGTTGGCCTGCGAGAATGGCTGAGCGCAATTTTAACCCCTAAAACAAACTCAAAAACATGAATTTTACCAATGAAAATGAAAAATTGAACCATGAAAATATAGAGGACAAGGAGCTTACCTCACTGCGAGAGACGGTTCGTCGAATGGATGCTCGTACCTCCCGCAATCGAGCACCGAAATTCAAGGGCAAAAGAGGGATTTTGGACTAAAATATTGGCAAAGTTACAATGACTATGGTAAAAAGAACTTTTACACACTTATATTTACTTTTAACATTTTTTATTGTTTTTTATAATTGTTTTATTTATTAAACCTAATACCTAATACCCTTATGAGTGTGAATTTTGCAGACATAACAACCTCGACGTTCATACACGGGGATACGGATATTTTTTCATCACATGTTTTGATTGTTTTTTATGGTTTTTGCAAAAAACCTCGAGCTTGGTCTTTGTCCGTTCTCACACTCGAAAATACATGAGAACGTGATCGAGAACACTTTTATCACTTTTTCGGGCTCAACAAGGTTATACGAAAAAGGAACCCCCCTGGAGTCCTCTTTAAGCTCTTTTCAGACTCTCTAAACATGAAAAGATGGCCGAGCGACCTTGCTCTTTTCACACTTGTTAAAGTATTTGAAGAAAGTGTCTTTTGGGCGATAATTTATCTCTTTTTCAGTCTCATCAGACTATTTTACGAAAAAGGAACTGGGAGAGTCCTCTTTTAATTGTTTTTCCCGACTCTATAATCATGAAAAACCTTTGAGTTTTATATCTTTGGACTCATTAAACAAACATCGACAGACCCGTAATGGGACCGAACCACTCCTTCCTAGGGTTCGTTCAACATACTCTGAAGGACTCATCTGAAGAATGAGCTTATATCAACAAGCATATGTTATCCTCCTCAAGCTTGGGTAAAAATAAAGAGGTACTTGCCAGAAATGGTGGGGGAAAATTTGGGAAAGGGATGTGTTTTCGTATTCATATTATTGGCAATAAGTGTCACTCTTGAACATGACACCCCCTTATTCATTATCTGAAGCGAGTTTGGGAAATCCATTCATCTCTCATTCGATTTGCTACAAGGTCATATCCTGAGTCGTCTCTGAGTCAATGCTTCCAAATCATTGGTCATGTCATTCGTATGTTCAAAAGAAGTTCATCCAAAACCCCTATTGAGTCGGCCATCTGTAGTTGTCCATTCTCTCTGTGTCGGCCTTCCCTGTGTCCAGTTCAAATTACATCATACTCTGTTCCACCTTCAAAATATGTTACTCATTTCATGTCATTGATGGGGAATACATCAAGGCCCTCCTGTGACGAGTTTTGTTCTGTCGACTCCAGCTCATTATCTGGAAAAAAGACTTAAAAATTCTTTGGTACCTTGGAACTTGCATGCCTCAATGGTAGGTGTCCTCGCTTTCGACAGTGGGTTTTCATCATTGACCCCTGATCGAAAGATTCCATCAGATGTTCGACCTCAACTCATTTATTCACATTCGGGGGATTGTACTAGTGTACCTTGGGATTCATTGACATTAATGTTGATTTCCCTCACACTTGTTAATGGTTTTCATCAATGACCGGTAATCAAGTGGTTTCTACCATGTTCGACTTCGACACATGTAATCACATGGTTAGATTCGTACTTTCAGGTGACGAGATTGAAGACCCTGGGTTCCATCTCTTTGGTCTAGGTTGTGATGGAGTCTGTATAATTTGCTGACACATAGATCCACTTTGTATGTCTCATGGCTATGTCGTCTCAATTTGAATTTTCTTGCATGGATCCACAGTGTATTCTTGGTGGCTATGCAATGTTTTGACAGCATGGATCCATGGTGTATGATTGGTGGCCATGACCTATGTTTATGATGTCATCCATCCGTGATCTGAGTATGGGAATTCCTACCTCAGAACTAGTATGATATTCTGTAGATGATTGATTATTTGTAGGTTTCCGATTAGGCGCGCTCCTGGTTTTCGACACACACACACAGTTTACAAAGTATTTCGGCTGTCACTAATTCCGGCCTCATACTTTGGGGGGCATTCTGTTACCCATGATTTTGGTCATCTTGATGGTGTATTGACAATGGTGTACTCAGGCTCCCAACAAGAACTTTCTCCTAAGAAAAGTGGCATTCATCGCCTTCCAGAAAACATGTTTTTAAAGAGAGTTCGCAGGCTGCTTATAGCCTAGGGTGCGAACTTCTCGCACTGTGCTCTATACCTAGAGTGCGAACTTATTCTCAAGATTGGAAAAAGGAATAAGTCTCGAGGGTTCTAGAAGTGAATCTTCTAGAAAATGGGTTGGCTTTCGAATGGTTATCATTTTACTAGTTTCCCTGATTTGGTGGGATCATTCTCATCCATGTAACCATCTCATCCTCTCCTATATATTGATAGGATTCTCATGGAAAAGGTTAAGGAAGATTAATTGAAGAATTGGTGAAGGAATTGTGTGAAGAACCCAGCTTGGACATAATCTTGGAGATTCTCGCAGGTCTATCAAGAGGAATTGGATCTTCTTCATGCAAGGACAGAGCAAGTGTGTGTGTTGGAACCAAGAGTCACCGAAAGGAATCTTGTGACATCAAGGCAATCAGGTTGTATCTTCTACTTTTGATTAATATGATACAATGACATGTCCTTTTCCCATAAATTCATTCTTACTTTATTGTGTAACTCCCTGATCATACACATAAGTTGATGATTGAATACATTTTGCGATCTTCACTTTGGTTGGTTTGTGTTGTCTTGGTCTTGACCTCACAAGAGCACTGGAGCGAAGCGGGAGCAACAGAGACCCTAGGAAGCGATACAAAGGTATGTCATTTGTTCCTCCTTACTAGCTATTTCAATGGTCGTAACTTGGGGAAAGAGTCATGTCCTGTCCTGTTTTGTTCTAGATCTAGGTGGATCTAGGGAGATCTGTCAGTGTCCACACCTACCAATTAGTCTGACAACAATGGAGGAATAGATCCATTTCAGAGTATCTCATTAAATGGAGGAAACTATCGGCTAAAGATTCCACTTGGGAAGATGAGTCTTTTATACAAAAGCATCTAGAGTTACTCAAGCATTGTGGACAACACTTGTCTCAAGGGGAGGGGCATGTTAATCCCTAATATTGGCTCATTACCCCTTCATTGGGGCATATTAGATTAGTAATTCTATTTTATTTATGTCAGCTTTATTCCATTAGTTGTAATTATACCTCCTAGTCTCCTATATATACCAAGGAGACATTTTCATTTGGAATCATCTTGTACTTGAACATTTAAGTGGGGTAAAATGAGGTTTCCCCCTCGAAGAGGCTTATTATCTAAAATTATCTCTTTTTCAAGGTGTTGAGTACTTTTTCTGAGGTTTTTCTATGCTATATTGATATTTGGTTCTTAACATGCTCACGGGCCTAACAACCCGCCTCTTCAATATCCCACGGGCCTGACAACCCACTTCTTCAGTCCAACTCCCAATTTAACCATCTACACAAACAAGTATAGCTATGGATACAGGTTTAGTTATAGTGACATGAAGGTACAAAAGATATCTCAATGAGTGTGTGAATGCTCATGGATGATTGACTAGTTGACTGAATGATGGGAAGAATGATGGGAAATGAACTAAGTCCAAACAATATGTATGCATGTCCCCAACTTGACACTTTTCATGTTGGGAGCTACTTTGGCCCACTTGTCCCCATCTTTATAAATTAGGATAAAATAATTATCCATACTTTATACTTTAAGAAATATTAATATAATATTCCTTTTTTCTTAAGATCCCCAGCTTAGCCTCTTTTCCTTAACTTTTAGCCCCCACCCTTTCCCTAACTAGTGAAGTTTAGTCCCCCATACTCTTTTATCGTGGTCAGTATATGCACAACGATGTATTTTATACTAATGTTGGGACATATACAAAAGTAGGCACACTGGCCTTTAACATCTAGGATCTCTAGCCTAATAATCACAAAACTGGCTCACCAGCCTATAAAACACAACATATACACAAAGGCTCCATGGCCTCAAAATCGCATACACTTAAGTTGTTGCATGTGATATCTTGGAATGTGCACACTTCCTCATTTTACTATGCAATACATGTGTGCACTATGCCATGAAAGGTGCATACAAAAATGATATCAAACAACTCACCAACTTAAGTACATTTTCATTTACATTAAAATTGGGTTCGGCCTAGGTATATTACAATGATAGAAGGGAAAAGGAAGTAATACACCAGGAAAGAAGGAAGACCAGCATAGAGTCAAAGAAAGGAAGGGTTGGATCAAAGACCAATCGTGTGGAAGGAGGTTAGAAAGTGGACAAGTGGAGTCCACTTAGAATTAGGGTGTTATGTCATAATGTAAGGGTTTTTACCCATTTTGTAATATAAATAGAAGATGTATGAGATATCTAGGGAGTCATTCAATGAATTGAGTATCATTGTGTGAATACCCTATTTTTGGAGAACCTTTGAGTCTTGAGTCGAAGTATGTGTTTTGTTGAGAAATGTGAACCTTAGATGGAGTCAGTTTTGAAATGTAATTGAGGTTCAGGTCGCAAGTTGTGGAGCTTGGTGCGATGTTGGTCAGCCTCAAAATTCATAACCCTATAATGTAATGCATGAAACACTATTTTGATGAAGAATAAGAAATAAAGTAGAAGGTTTTTGTGGACATATCCTACGGGGGGTGAACCATGGTAAAAATGGTGTATTTGTTAGTTATGGAGCCTGATTATCTTCCTGATTCAGAGGTCTTGTGTTTTTCAGACATGTTTATACCCCATGTAGACTTTACACCCCAGAATTATGTACACTCTTCCACGTGGGGGAATGCAGAGGGGGTTACCCCCTCTGTGGGGTCCGGGGGAAAGTGAGCCCCCGGTGGGGGTTTGGGGGTGAAGCCCCTGAAGGAAAAATTGTCTTGTAAATGTATATTGTAATTTCATTGTAAATCTGGACCATTCATTATAAGGTCACAGATCTAATGATACAAATTATGTTAGGTTTTTTTTCCCTAGAAGGAAACCCTCTCTTATGAGGGAAATGTATTGTGGCTATGCATTATGGAGAAAATGATTTTTTGAGATAAGAGATTGTGAGAGAAAGAAGAGGAAGTTACAACAGGTTTTGTTGTAGGTTGTATCCCTTCATTTACTGGATAATAATAAAGGAAGGACCTGGCAATTTCTCTGGTGGACGTAGCCCACACTTGGTGAACCACATAAATCTATGTCTCTATTGTATTGTGTATCTTATGTGTTTTGTTTCCGCATTTGTTTTATTTTATTTCTCCACAATCCTGTTTTTATAATAGTCTTTATGTGTGTTGTGTTTATTTTATATGATTTATGATGAATGAATGGAGAAATGAATGCATCTGTTAGAGTTTGTTTATAGAGTGCACTAGAATAATCATGTAGAATGAATGTTATTTAATGGATAAAATAGTAGATCTGTTGGTAGAATGCATTTTAAAATAGAAGAAGAAGTATAATAGGCCTAACATTCCCATGAGTTCCATACCTTCCATGATTACAGACACTTGGGTCATTCAATCACCCATAAGCCATCTCGGGTGAGACTGTGATGTGCACTCTGTGCGTGGTGTAGCCTTCTGGTTTACTAGAAGGGTCGATGGTGAATATGTTTTTGTTGGAGAAATAAGGTAGAATGCGAGTCAACCCATATATCCAACATTCATCAAAGAATAATAACACAAAGTGATGAAGGAGAGGACGAAAGACATAATTCATGAGACTTTGAAAAGTGGAGGGGGCATGACTAAGAACTCATAGTGGCCCTCATGAGTGTGGAATGCAGTCTTGGGAATGCCATCCTCTTTCATACGTATATGGTGGTATCCAAAACAAAGGTCAACTTTGGTAAAATATTGAGCCCCACTGAGTTCATCCAGAAGGTCATCTATGAATTGAATAGGGAATTTTACCTTGATGGTAAGTTTGTTGAGGGCATGAAAATTAGGACACATGCACCAAGTTCCTTCCTTCTTAAGGACCATAACGATAGGGGAAGAATAGGGGCTAGTACTGGGATGGATACAACTCACTTCAAGTGATTCTTGTACAATTTTATCAATTTCAGTTTTTTGAGTAAAGGGATGATGATAAGGGAACACATTTGGAGGAAGACCACCCAGGATTAAACGAATGGAGTGATCATGGTCACCTCAGGAGGGGGGAAGGACCTCGGGAGTTTGGAAAATAATATGATCTTGGGGAAGAATATATTGAAGTTCGGGGTGCATCGAGGTAGTGTCAAATGCATGAATGGAATGGAGTTGGGATATGATCTCAGAATGACTATTTTTGAGAAACTTTTCCATGTGGTGGGAACTGATGATATCCAGCGAGCCTGCTATAATGCCTTGGAATTTATAATGTTACGCTTCTTGTTGGAATTGCATGGTTAAATACTTGAAATCTACGGTGATGGGGACAAGAGTGCATAGCCATTCAACACCAAGCATGATGTCACAACTTACCATGTCAATATAAAACATGTGAGATTTCAAGTTATCTTGACCAATTTATATGTGGACATTTTCAAAATCCCCCCCCACACTTCATGGAACCACCGTTGGAAATCATGATTTGAAATTTTTTGAAAACATGGATATAGAAATTGATTTTTTGGGCAAGGAAGTAATGAATGAAATTATGGGTGTTTCCACTATCAACTAAAATGATTAATTTTTTTTGCTTAATGTAACCAATCAATTTGATGGTTTGGGGAGCAGAAAATCCAGTGAGAGCATGCAGTGAGATTAGTGGGTCAACTTTTGGATGATCAAAGGGTAGTGTAATATAATCTTCTTGGGGTAGAACTACCTCAGGTGAAACCTCAACATCTTCATGAGAAACATCCTTTGAAATGGCCATAAAAAGTTTTTATTCTTTACACTTGTGCCTAGAAAAGTATTTTTCATCATAATTATAGAAAAGAGGCTTGAGTTGGAATTCAACCATTTCCTCCCTTATCAATTTTTGGACCTTGAGAGGAGTGGCTAGAGGGGCAGGATTGGGAGGGAGAGGGAAGTGAATAAAAGTGTAACGCACCCTACCCCCTAATCCGAACTTAGGTTGGTGGGATGTGGATTTTCCTTTCTTTCTTCTTCTAGGAATGCTATCAAAATCATCAGCCCTTTGAGTGATGACTTCTCCTATAATAGTTTAATATTTTAATGAATATTATTATTCCTAAGGGAAAATATCCCCTTAGATTAGTGAAGTCCCTAGGTAGCTATGTTCCCTAAATTAGATAGACAATTTTTTCTTTCACCCTCTAAGTGATGATCTGGACCTACTCGGACCTAGTCTATCGGAGTACCCCAACCATATAGGTTGATCTCCCCTTTGACGAAACTATCTCTAGGGACATTTCTTGGAATATAATAGTCCTCAAGATTGAAGTTTCAATGTCTATGATTGCATTGAATCCCCTACCTAGTTGATGATTACCATTCTCTTGAGTACCCGTTCCTCTTACTAATATATGGGACCTACAAGAACCTACGACTAATTAAATCTCACCCTCCTAACAATTGATGAGTATCCTTTGTTTTCATAACCCTTATTATTTAGAGCACCTCTGCTTTGAGTTGACAATCCACTATGAGGTTCTCACTCCAAACATATGCCTCTCCGATGGATTGATTGATTTTTGTTCATCTAATCCAACGATATTCATGGTATTTGGGGCTGAAAAGTTAGCTTGCTGGGGTTTTTGGGTTCCTCCTCCTTGGTGTGTCTCTCGATAGATCCAACAAATGAGATCTCTTGAAAAAAGTACAAAATATATATAGTCTTCGGACCTCCATCATTGAACATTTATTCTGATCCACTTCTCATTACCTCTGACGACCTTACTCTGATGTGATAACATCAGGATCCAATGATCCAATTCCTATGCTTGATCATTCTCCTATAGATTGATGGTCTCAGTCGACTCGTGGATTTCCTATGTGGGATTCAAACAAAACCTTGTCTAAAAAATTTGAAAGTGGCATCATCTGATAAATGGTGTGGATCTACCCAATAAGCCAAATCAACAACTGCAAGCCATTCCGAATGGACATAGGTTTTCTTTAGGGAAAATATTATGGATCAGGGACTTTGTCATTTTTGAGATTCTAAAATACCTTACAATATTTATTATGGGTTCAAGGCCTATTCCCAGACTATCTAAGGCCCAATAATTTGGTTGAAAGGAAGTTCTTACATTTCTTGCAATATTTCCACCTAAACCTCAATATCTTCTCAAGGCTCAAGGTCCTCCATTCCTCACAAAACATCCCCGACTATAGAGAACCAAATCCACCGAGTAATGATTTTTTTGTCCATGTTCTACAAAATTTCAGAAAAATATTTAAGGCTCTTAGGGACACAGGATATCCATGTGGTTTACTTTATTTCCATAACTTATCTTACCAAATGGAAACCATAAAATATACATACCATTCATTCAGATGTTCAATTCATTTCTTATAAACTACCACATTCCCATTGATTTTAGAAATTCATATACATAAAACATTCAAACACAATTAAACAAACTAGGTTGTACACTTATCTGATCAGAGAAATTCCAATACCAAATGACTAAGAGAGGACTTTGTTGTGGATGTAACAACCTGTTGAAAGATTAATTAATTGTTGAAAGATTAATTATTGCAGGGATTAATTAATTGTTGAAAAAGAAAGATTTAATTTTTGAAAAAGATTAATTTTCGAAAGTTTATGTGTTGGAAGATTGGTTGTCATTAATGCCAACCCTTGAAAAAAATTGCATGTCAAAGTAAAGTAGGTGTGAACAAAAGATAACAAGTTGCATATGAGTTGCATGTGATTTTCATGCCATCATGAGTTTCATGGCATTTGCATGTCATTAAGAAATTTCTCTTTAAAAAATAGAGAAGAGTCAGTTGTAAATTAGTTATGTGTAATCACTTCTGAGAACACGGGTTGGAGATCTGAGGAAGTGAGTCAAAGACAAAGAAGTCTAGTGAAGTAATAAATTTGTAGGAGTTGAGAGTACAAAGTAGGGATTTCATATAGGAACTCCTTGAGTATATCCATGGGTTTCAGAAGGAAAAATGCGGACATCCACGGGATGCAGTGAGGAAAAGAGAATATACTCATGAGAAGACAATACATACAGTTGCAGACCTGCGAGGAAAATTTGTGAAGATCGGGGATCTAAAACTCAAGTCAGCTACAGGATTGAAGGTATGTCTTTCTGTGTGTGTTAGGGTGAGTATTTTGAAGAAATTAGGAACGACTATGTCTCAGTGATTCATAAGAAATTAATTTGGGGAATTCTCTTGTGGTTCTTGGTATGAAGTGTGTGTGGTTGTTGTAATACCCCTAGGTCAAACCCCAACTGAAAATGTAAATATAAATGTACATATGTATATAAGTTGGTGAGAAATTTGATATCATTTTGTGTGCACCTTCCATGGTATAGCRCGCACATATTGTGCACTAAAATGATGAAGTGTGCACATTCCAGGATACCATGAGCAAAAAAMTTAAGTGCGTGTGATTTTGAGGCCACAGAGCCTTTGTGTATATGTTGTGTTTTGAGGCTGGTGAGCCAGGATGCAGAAAGGATAGTATGCATGTAATGTAAATGTAATCACACACAAATATTAATGAAAAAACAAAGCATTGCGKCAAACGAACCATGTAATAGAGTATGGGGTGCTAAACGCCACTAGTTAGGGAAAGGGCGATAAAAGTTAAGGATAAGGGGATAATCTAGGGAGATTAAGCCAAAAAGGAATATTATATTAATATTCCTTAAAGTATAAAGTATGGATAATTATTTTATCCTAATTTCTAAGGATGGGGACAAGTGGTCCAAAGTAGTTCTCAACATGAGAAGTGTCAAGTTGGGAACATGCATACATATAGTTTGGACTTAGTTAATTTCCCATCATTCCATCATCATTTACTCATTCATTGAACTGTTCTTTGTACCTTCCTGTCATTGTACCTGTACCTATACCTATACCTGTACCTGTACTTGGTTAGCTTAGGAGCTGGACTGAAGAAGCGAGTTGTCAGGCCCATGGATATTGAAGAGGTGGGTTGTCAGGCCCATGAACAATTCTCTCTAGGTGAGAGAATTGTTGGGAATTGATTTCCTGAAGGTGCAAAAATGCCACTACAAGGATCTGAGACTTCTTGTCCAGCCTATTGCTAAAGCCCCAGAAAGGAAGTGGGGAGACTTATGTATTAAATCACATGCTACATTATTATTTATCGTTTATTTTTATGGGTTTTTCCTCTATGTGTTGCATGTGTATTTTTATTATTATTCTGTATGGATTTGTGCATTTCCATATTTTTCTATATGTTTTAATTTTGTATATAGTTCGAAAATTTTATGTGGCATAGCCTAGTTGGATGATGGGGATGCTACAATATGGTATTAGAGCTCTAGTTTTCAATATTGAGCCTAGATGGCACGAGCAATTTGAACTGAAGTGAAATTTCACAGAGAATTGAATTCAAAGTGGCCAAATTTCAAGTTACAATGCATCCATGGTAAAAAGCAGAATAAATTGCGTGGAATTGGGAAAAGCCCCAATTTCTGTTGTTAAATTCATGGGAAATTTGAGAAATTCGCCAAGTGGTGAGATATTCTTAATTTAATATCTTTTCTAACAAATTCAGAGCTAGAATTGGTCGAATTTGAAGTTACAGGGAAACCATGACAGATGGAGTGAGATTAGTTGATTAAAATTCTCAATTCGTGAATTGAGTTTAGGAAAAATTGTTCCAAGAATGTCAATGAACATCAATTTGTTGTTGCAAAGGTCGAACTGGTGTTATCTGAGTGAAATTGAACAAATTTCATAGTTTCAGAATATCCATGGTGAAAATTGGGAAAAGTTAGGCAAAAGCCCCAATTTCTGCAACGGAATTCACGAGGAATTGATGCGTAGAAAAATGAAGATGTGCATGTGTGCACACTAAAAATCCACGATACACATTGAAAAGATTGTGATGTGTGGAAAATAAGGGTGCCTAGTTGTGCACGCTAAAATTTGGTGTTTCGGAGTACAAGTTGGAATGCACAGAAAAATATTGGTGTGTGGGTGTGTGCACTTAATTTTGGCGTTGTACGGTGTAGAGTTGGTAATGCAAGAAAATTAATGGTGTGCACGTGTGCGCACTTAAATTTGGTGTTGCGTGGTGCAGAGTTGGTAATGTGTGAAAAATAGTGGTGTGCGCACTTAAATTTGGTGCTACGTGGAGCAGATTTGGTAATCCACGAAAAATAATGGTGTGCGGGTGTGCACACTTAAATTTGGTGCTACGCAGAGTAAAGCTAGTGAAGCGTGGAAAAATAATAGTGCACGGATGTGCGCACTAAATTTAGCATTGCGCAATGCGGATTAGGTGACACATGCGTAATATTGGTGTGTGCAGTGTGTGCACGCATAATATTGGCACACGTGGTGTGCACACTAAGTATTGGAAGAATGCAGAGGAATTTTGTTGGTGCACGCACAAGGTTGGTATGCAATGCATGCATGTTGAATATTCGTACCATGGGATGATTTAATTAATGGTGCACATGGAGTACTAGTGCATGGTGGGAGCGCACTAAACTTTGGCATGGTGCGACATGCATAATGTAATGTATTCAGAATATTAACATACAACACAAAAATTGTGCACAACAAGTATTAGTGCATAAACCAAAATTGTGCGCGATAGATATTAGCATGTGACACAAAAGTAGTGCGCACCAGATATTGTCGCAATAGAGAAGTGATCCACATTGATTATAGGTGCGTAGAGCATGCACTACCTTATGGCGTTGTTTCACATGCTAAATATGGGTGTACATTTTCAATTTTTTGTGCGTGAAGTTTTTTGGATGGTCTACAACAACATAAAACCAATGAATTTCTGCGATATTTTATACTATTTGAAGGTCATCTTTTTGCAGTGCATTTTTGAGTCCCTAAACAACATTTTTAGCTACTCAAAAACCACGAAAAACATCATGTACCATGGTACAATGTGTCCCTATATCTCAAATGAAAGAGCCAGATAGATATTTCTAATGGTGTGAACTGTTCGCCAAACAAAGCTTTTATAAGGAAGCTACAAAACAAACAATGGAGGGTAAATTTTAAGACCTAGTTAACTTCAAAGGGCCATAACTTTCTTATCTGGAATGATATTGAGGCACAAGAGTAGTCTATGGAAAGATATTGAACCATAGAATACATTCATGGAGCTAAATTAAAATTCTGGGCATGCTAAAAATGTTTAATATTCCATAGAAGGTACCTGTAGCATTCAAGGCCAAAAACACTGATTGGCCCAAAACTTCAGCAGGCTGTAACTAGCATCCCAGACTCTAGAAAGAGGTGAAACTTGGAAAAAAAAATTCCAAAATATGTGTATGAAGAAACCCAATTGGTCTCATTCAAAAAATACAATGGAGAAGGTCCAAAAATTCATAATTAAAATGTTGATTTGCACAAAGTTGAAGTGTGAACAGAAGAATTAATGGACAATTTTCAGATAACCATAACTTTATGCTCAAGACTCATAATTGAGCATGGAAGCAGGCGTTGGAAAGGTATTGGATAGTAGAATATAAATAATCACCTAGAAAATTGATCTGGGAAATTAAATTTTACAAGAAATCATAAGAAATAATTATGATGCATTATTGAACTAGAATTATACATAATTTCATGAATTATTACATTATTTATCCTAAAATGTTTTGTTGGTTGCACATTTTGCAAAGTTAATAGCAATCAAATCAGAACAGGATCATCACAGAGTTCAGAATCATGGAAGATACATAGGGGGATTACAACCATGAAGATGAGATTAGAGGGATGTATGTAAATATGGTTAATGAAGGTACAAATTCAAATGGACATAGAGAAGGAAAGGAAGAAATCATGAACTTGGTAGAGACCATTAAAAGTTTTCAAAAGGATTTTAAAAGTTATAAATTTGATAATGAGAAGCTTATGAAAGCCAAGGATCAATAGGAGGGGTTCAACATAAAGCTAATGAAGAGCTTGGACAAAATAGAAAAGAACATGGATAAGGGGAATGACTCAAGAAAATCAGGAAGTCACAGGTCTCATGATGAGAGGAGAAGAAAAAGAAGTGTTGGTAGACATCACCATCACTCCCTAAGGCATTCCACTATGAGAGAACACAATATTTCAAGTCCATCCCATGTTAGGAAACATAAGAAGAGGTCTGGAGTGGATGAGCTACAGGGAGAAATGAACAAAATCAAGCCTCCTACATTTGATGGTGAGCACAAGGATGAGGATGCAGAGACATGGTTGCTAGGCATGATGAAGTATTTTCAATTTCATAATGACTCCTAACATGTAGAAGGAATGATTTTCATCTATCATCTCAAGGGAAAGGAATCCATGCGGTGGGACCAATTTGTGTAGGTGCAACACATTGATGAGAAAAATGTTACTTGGAGGGAATTCAAGAGGTAATTCAAAAGAGATATTATGACAAGAAAATGAAGAAGTTATTTGAACTCAATCTTGGGAGTATGACCATAGATGAATATGAAAGAAGGTTTCTAAAGCTGCTAAAGTAAATTTCTTTAATCAAGGATGAATCAATTAATATTCATAGGTTTTTTAGTGGGATTCCATCATTTATCATTGAAAAGATACAATATGATGATCCCCAAACAATGGAGGATACCATAAGGTGAGCTAAATTCCTTTATGATCAGCATAAAGGAAGACCAAATTTCCAAAAAGATTGGGAAGACAAGAAGAAAAGAAAAATGGAACAGAGGAAGAAGGGGACTAAGCCACCATTCTTCAGAAATAATCCTCAGGGACAACCATCCTCTACAGAACCTAAAATGACTAAGACAGTGGGGAAAATACCAAGGAAACCACCTATTCAATGTTAGGGTTTTGGGGGAGACCATATGTACAGAGATTTCCCTCACAGAGGTGAAAAAGTGAGGATTGTTCACAATGTATAGCAAGCTGATACATTGGAGAACATGGACAGAAATTTACCTAGGATATATGCATCCCTAGACAACAAGAAAGCTGAGTTTTAGTCACATATGATTGAAGTGGAAGGTAAGATCAATAACAAAACCATTGCTATTTTAATTTATTCAAGAGCTAGTCATACTTATATAGATCCTAATATGGTGGAAAGATTTCATTTTCCAAGAAGAAAGCTTGGAAAATATTGGTTGGTGCAGCTGGCTACCGGAGCTAAAAGAAAAATTAATGAGATTGTTAAGGCATTTCCAATGGACATGAATGGACTGAGCACCAGGGAAGATTTGAACAACATACCTTTAGGTTCCTATGATTGCCTAATTGGTATGGATTGGTTGGACCAACACCATGTTATCATAGACTATTATAATAAGGCATTTACTTTCTTGGATGAGGAAGGGAACCTAAGGATAGTACAAGGAATTCCCAGGGTAGTAACCATTAGAGAAATTCCAACATTGCAGCTGAAGAAAAGTTACAGAAAGGGGTGTCAAATATTTGCAGCACATATGGAAGAGACACCTAAAGATAAGGTGTGAAATATTGAAGATTATGCATTCCTAGAAGAGTTTCAATATGAATTTAAATAAATACCAGGATTACCCCTAAAACAGACATTGATTTCTCCATCAATATGATGACTAGAAAAACCCCAGTATTGAAGACCCCTTATAGGATGAGTACACCAGAATTGAAGGAATTTCAAATGCAACTTCAAGAGCTTCTGAAGAAGGGGTATATACGCCCAAGTGTGTCACCTTGGGGTTCCCCAGTATTATTTGTGAATAAAAAGGATGGAACATTGAGACTTTGCATTGACTTCATGCAATTGAACAAGGTAACTATGAAGAATAAATATCCTTTGCCAAGGATCAATGACCTCATTGATCAGCTGGAAGATGAAAAAATATTCTCCAAGATTGATCTCAGGTAATAATTAAAAAGGAAGACATCAACAAGACTACTTTCAGAACAAGGTATGGTCATTATGATTTCATAGTGGTACCATTTGGGTTATCAAATGCATCAATTGTCTTCATGTGTTTAATGAATGGTATTTTCAAAGAATACTTAGTTACTTTTGTCATTGTATTTTTAGATGAGATTATTATATATTCTAAGTCAGAGGAAGAGCATGCAATACACTTAAGGATGGTATTAAAATTATTAAGGGAGCATAAGTTGTATGCCAAATTGTGCAAGTGCTCATTTTATCAGAAGAAAATTCATTATTTGGTACATATCATTTCAGAGGAAGGGATATCAATGGATCCTGAGAAGATGAGGCCATTAGAGGATGGTCCACAACAAATAATGTGATAGAGGTAAAATCATTCATGAGACTTGTAGGATACTATAGGATATTTATTGAAGGATTCTCAAATATTGCACACCCAATCACTTCCTTGCAAAAGAAGGGTGTGAAGTTTTAGTGGACATTGGGTTGTGAAAAGAGTTTCCAACACTTGAAGAATTTATTAACAAGTGCTCCAATACTAAGGATTGATGATCCAAATGAAGACTTATTTGTATGAACTAATGCATGTAAAGAAGGTCTTGGTGGAGTCCTCGATCAAAATGGGTATGTGATATGTTATGAATCAAGGAAGTTGAAGGAGAATGAAAGACATTATGCTACTCATGATTTGGAGTTGGCAGCCATAGTGCTCGCCTTAAAGATGTGGAGGCACTACCTCATGGGAAAAGGTTCGAGTTGAGTACATACCATAGTGGTCTAAAATATTTATTTGGACAACCAACTCTAAATGCCAGGAAAAGCAGGTGGTTAGAATTTCTCAGTGAATATGAATTTGATATAAAGCATATCAAATGGAAAGAGAACAAGGTGGTTGATGCACTTAGAAGAAGGGTGCATGAGTTGCATGATACAACCATTAACATGTACCAATAATATTTTGAAGACAAAATCTTAGAGACTGCAAAATCAGATTTGCAATACATGGAAATAATATCAAAATTACAACAAGGTATTTTGCAGCATAATATTGAATACTATAAGCTAGAAACTGATGAAATTATCATGTATAGGGGAAGAATTTATGTGCCAAATTCTCATGAATTGAAAAATACGATATTGAGAGAAATGCATAATGTACCATATGTTGGGTACCCAGGTTATCAAAAAACTATTGCAGTTGTCAAGAACCAATATTATTGGTCGAGCATGAAGAAAGAAGTTGTTGATTTTATTTCCAAATGTTTAGAGTGTCAAAAAGTCAAGGTTGAGCATACACACCTAGCTAGTTTTCTAGACCCATGTTTTATTCCTGAGTGGAAATCGGAAGTTGTAACAATGGATTTCATCACTAAACTTCCTAGAACAAACAAGAAGCATGATTCTATCATGGTAGTGGTAGATAAGCTTAATAAAGCTGCCCATTTTATTATGGTAAATCTCACTCACAAGGAAGCCAATATTGTTGATATCTATATGAGATAAATTGTTCGAGTACATGGTATACCCAAGACAATTGTGTCTGACAGAGATCCAAAATTTACATAAAATGTTTGGAAGGGATTATTCAATGGATTTGGAACAAATTTAAATTTTAGCATAGCCTATCATCCAGAGTCAGATGGGAAAATAGAGAGGGTGAATCAAGTGACTGAGGATATGTTGAGGATGTATGTGATGGATAAACCATCAAAATGGGAAGACTACCTACACTTAGTAGAGTTTGCTTATAACAATGGGTACCAAGCATCTCTAAAGATGAGCCCATTTGAGGCACTTTATGGCATAAAGTGCAACACACCAGTAAGTTGGGATAACCCATTAGATAGAGAAATGGTTGAGTCAAAATTACTCAGGGAAATGGAAGAGAAAATATTGAAAATAAAATAGAATTTAAAGCATGCCCAAGAAAGGCATAAAATCTATGCTGATAAGGACAGAACTCAACGGGAATTTAAAGTGGGTGTCCATGAATTATTGAAAGTAAAGGCCAACAGAATTTCCCTGAAGTTGGGAAATTGTTCAAAGTTGGCAACTCGTTATTGTGGGCCGTTTGAAATCCTAGAGAGGAGTGGGCCTATAGCATACATGATTTCCTTGCCTACATCAATGTCTATTCATAATGTATTCCATGTGTCATTGCTAAAAAAATATATACATGATGCTAATCATGTCATTGATTGGAATGTGATTCAGGTGGAGCAAGAATGCACCTTTGAAGTGCATCTAGTGTGCATATTGGACTGAAATATCAAGTAGCTCTGGAATCGATCCATAGAGCTACTAAAGGTCCAATGGAACTCGTACGCTCCTAAATATGCAACTTGGGAGCATGAGGATGCTATGCAGGAAGAATACACACATTTTTTTGAGGATTTTTGAAATTTTGGTTGTATATGTGTATATATTGTACTGAGGAGAGTGCATAAATAAGGGGGAGGGGAATGTTATACCCCTAGGTCGAACCCCAATTGTAAATGTAAATATAAATGTACATATGTATATAAGTTGGTGATATGTTTGATATCATGTTGCCCGCACCTTCCATGTTATAGCATGCACATGTACTGCACACTAAAATGATGAAGTGTGCACATTCCAGGATACCACGTGCAATAAAATTAAGTGCATGCGATTTTGAGGATAAAGAGACTTTGTGTATATGTTTTGTTTTGACGATGGTTAGTTGGGATGCAGAAAGGAAAATATGCATATAATGAAAATGTAATCACACGCAAATATTAATGAAAAAATGCATCACTCCGGCAGACCAACCATGTAAAAGAGTATGGGGGGCTAAACTTCACTAGTTAGGGAAAAGGGGATAAATTTTAAGGATAAGGGGCTAAGATAGGGAGATTAATCCAAAAAAGAATATTATATTAATATTCCTTAAAGAATAAAGAATGGATAATTATTTTATCCTAAGTTCTAAGAATGGGGACAAGTGGGCCAAAGTAGTTCTCAACATGACAAGTGTCAAGTTGGGAACATGCATACATATAGTTTGAAATTAGTTCATTTTACCATCATTCCATCACCATTCACTCACTCATTCAACTATCCTCCATACCTTCTTGTCACTGTACATGTACTTGTACCTATACCCATACATGTACCTGGTTAGCATAGGAGATGGACTAAAGAAGCGAGTCGTTAGGCATGTGGATATTGAAGAGGCGGGTTGTTAGGCCCATGAGAAATTATCTCTAGGTGAGAGAATTGTTGGGAATTGATTTCCCGAAGGTGTCAAATTGCAGCTACATGGCTCTGAGACTTCTTGTCCAGCCTGTTGTTGAAGCCCCGGAAAGGAAGCGGGACTGTTGAGCAGAGAAGGGGCACAAATCCTGGGGTGGGATAGAAATGTGGGGAATGAGGGGTTGTAGGATGTTAGTTACAATTGGCACCTTTGATGGAATTTTTCCTGTTTTCTAAGATACATAAGCCTGGTTAGGGGTTCATTTACCCGGGTGGAGTTTAGTCCTAGCTCGGGTGTGATTCGCTGCTGAGAGTTTTGAGCAGTGTGGTCTAAGGGTGGGAGGAACGTGGAAGTTCTACACGTAGTTGGTGATATTTTTACCAAGATAAGTGTCATTTGTGTATTAAATTATGTGTTGAATTATTATTTGTGTGTTTATTTTTATGGGTTTTCCTGTGTGTGTTGCATGTGTATTTTTATTATTATTTTGTATGAATATTTGCATTTCGAGAGTTTCTATATGTTTTAATTTTGTATACAGTTCAAATTTTTTATGTGGAATGTCCCAGTTGGATGTTGGGGATGCTACATTGTAGTCTTGATGAGATATTGATATCAGTAGCAGGAAGAAGAATATCAGAGACAACAACAATAATAGGCTATCAATTACAACAACAGAGTTAGTGAGAGGGTTTTCTACATTTATATTTCAAGGTAGTTGGACAGGGCGACGAAAAGGGGTTGTAGCCTCCTTCTGGTCGGAGCTGAAAAATTAGGGTGTTGGAGATTCCTTCAGGTTGCAGCCTGTAAATAGGGGGTTGGAGCCTCCTTCCAGTTGTAGCTAGATAAATAGGAAGTTGGTGCTTCCAATGAATGTACTTTTTGATAAATAAGAAAAACATTATGTGGTTTTTTCCCGCATTGGGTTTCCATGTAAAATTCTAGTGTACTTTGTTTATGTGATGTTTATGGTGTTGTTTGTATTTTCAATGCTCATAATATTCATTGGAGGTTTTATATTGTGATTAAAATTAATATTTTTTCTCATACGGATTCACTGCCCCATCTCAATATTCCAACAATTGGTATCAAAGAAAGTCCTTTAGGAAGCATTCTAACAACTGGAAGGAGATCATGGAATACACTAATATTGGAGCACCGAGGTTTGATGGTTAGAACTATACCTTCTAGAATAAAAGGATGAAAACCATTTTATAGGAACAAGGATTTGATGTTTGGAAATTAGTAGTAGATGGGTAGACAACACCAACCACTCCCCCAACCAATAGAGATGGAAAGAAACTCAATGAAAAGAACTCAAAGGATAAAGGTACTATTTTAAGTAGTCTAGTTGATTTTGTATTTGTCAAATTTATGAATTTTGTGATAGTGCAAAGGATGTTTGGGATAAACTCCAAAATATTTATGAAGGAAATCCCAAGGTAAAGGGAGTTAAGCTTCAAATTTTTAGATCTAAATTTGAACAATTGAAGATGAGGAAGATGAAGACATTGCAACCTACATTTTGCAAGTTGATGAAGTAGTTAACACTATTAAAGTATTCAGAGTAGAAGTTGATGACTCAATGGTTGTTCAAATTGTATTGAGGTCTCTTCCTATGAGATTTGATTCTAAAATTTCATCCCTATAAGAAAGAGAATATCTCGGTACATTGAGAATGGACGAGCTACATGGAATATTTATAGCCTATAAAATGAGAATAGAACAGGAGAACACAGTCACAAAGGAAGAATATTTCAAGGCATTCAAGAAGACAAAGAATAAGCACAAGTAAAATTCAAAACCAAGTTGCAGTTGCAGTGATGATTCAAACGAAGATGAAGATATGGCTAACTTCGTAAGGAAATTAAAGAAAAGAATCGACAAGTATAAATGTATGACTCCATTGAAATGTTTTAATTGTGGTGGTATTTTTCATATAAAGATAGTGATGAAATAGAAGCTTATAAAAGGGAAAAGAAATATCGAAAAGGAAACAAGAGAAGAAACAATTTCTTCAAGAAAAGTTTCTACTCAAAAGAGGATAGTTCCTCATCAAACGAGAAGGATAATGATAGTGGCAGCGATTCAGAAAGAATACTCTTCATGAAAGTAGAATATGATTCCGAAGAAGAATGTGAAGTCGATCTCAGAGCAGAGATAATAAGTGCATTAAAATAACTCAGGAAGGAAATAAATAAAAACAAGTCACTCAAGGCAGAGTTGAAAATGAAAGAGGGATCTCATAATTCCAACTCTGAAGAACTAGAGAAGATGATCACGAGTCTAAAAATTCAAACCGAAGAAGACAGAAGAATTCAGGAAATTATTAGAATTCAATTAGAAGGAAAGGAGAAAATGATAGGAATCTTGGAAGTAGAAGTAGTATATTTAAGGAAATAGCTTCAGAAGAAAGATATGTAGAAGAAGAGCACCAAAATATTGGATCAAATAATCAGCATTCTAAGATCATGAGATGACAGGTCTGGATTAGGATACAATCAAGTATAGAATAAGAAAGGGTCAAGATCCAAGACAAGAGAACATGAAGCAAAACAAAGAAGCTATGCAAAGATTGTCAAAGATTCAATGAAGAAGGAAGAATGCAAGCCCCCAAAGAATAACATTCCAGAAATAAAGAAGACTCAAGAAGACAATTTTAGAAGGAGTGCATCACAAAGAAGATCATATATTCCCAGGAATCAAATATTGTTTTATGTTCATTGTTTTAATTGTGATAATTGTGTACATAAAGATGTAAAATAGAGAGCCTATGCCAAGAACAAAAGAAACAATGCAGAGTACTTAAATAACAGTTATCCTAGAAGATATTATGAAGCATACAACAGGAACCAAAACAGTTTTGGTTTCATTGAAAAGGGAAGTAGAATGCTACAAATGAAACAATTTTGGTCACATAACAAATAATTGTATATTGGATATTCCACCCATGGAATCAAAGAATAAAATTAGCCATCAAATATATGAACCACAAGAGATAGGGAAAAGAAAGAATAATCAATGCTCGCTTGCTCTATAAGCTCAAAACAATAAAAGTGATTGGTATGTTGACAGTGGTTGTTCAAAGAATATGATAGGTGACAGAAACATGTTTCTAACTCTGAAGAATGAAAAATATGGATCGGTTTCATTTGGAAATAATCATTCAACTAAAATTATAGGTAGAGGCATAGTTAAGCTTGAAATCAAACATTCCATGGCAAAACATTTTCTACTAGTTGAGGATATGAAGCACAATCTATTGAGTGAAAGTCAAATGTGTGATTGAGTACACACACTTCAGTTTGACTCAGAGAAATGTGAAATAAGGAAAGAAGGATGAGGTGGGTTAGCGACGACAGCTATAATAACTCCGAAAGAAATATATGTTTTGAATGAAATTGGAAAGGAAAATGAAAGTTGGCTTTGGCACAGAAGAATGGGTCACGTGCATTTTGACAATCTTGTCAAAATCAGTACAAAGGAGGGAGTAGGATAAACTCATGAAAACCCAAAACTAGTGAATAATCTATGTAAGCATTATCTATAGGGAAAACATACCAGGACCAAGTTCAAATCAAAGGAGTACTCAATGAAAAAACCATTGGAAATTGTACGTATCGATCTATGTGGACCAACGAAAACAAATGGATTAAATGGTGAAAAATACTTCATGCTACTGATTGATGACTACACAAGAATGGCTGGAGTCTACTTTATTAAGATGAAGTCAGAGGCATTTGATCACTTCAATATAT
Source organism: Picea mariana (assembly GCA_032191745.1). Lineage (NCBI taxonomy): Eukaryota > Viridiplantae > Streptophyta > Pinopsida > Pinales > Pinaceae > Picea > Picea mariana. The sequence continues at coordinate 44,524 of JASDQU010437387.1, read as the reverse complement.
ACAAAGAGATGGTTGAAACAAAGACATACTTGAAAATCAAATGTCTAATATCAAACAATGGTGGAGAGTCTGCATCGAAATAATTCATGGATTTTTTTGGTGAACATGGGATAAAAAGGCAATTCTCAGCAGCTAGGACACCTCGGAAAAATGGAGTTACTGAAAGAAAGAACATGATAGTACAAGTAATGGCTAGAACCATGTTGAAATATTCCAATATGGGTGACATACTTTGGGCACAAGAAGTACGTACGGTAGCTCATATCTTGAACAGAGGAAATCTCAGAAGTAATAGTGATAATACTCTCTATGATCTATGGAAAGGAAGATCGAAAAATGTGAATCGTTTTAGAGTGTTCTAAATCAAGTGCTACATCAAAAGAGAAGATGGAAGAATTGGAAAATTTGACTCCCGAGTTGACAATGGCATATTTGTCGAGTACTCAAGCAAAATGAAGGCATACAAGTGTTTCAATATGAGACTGAACATAATAGTTGAAATAATCAATGTATAGATTGATGAGGCTAGTGTACGGAAGTTCAAAGAAGAAAGGAAAGACTCAGTGGAGCAGGAAGAAGAAGAGGATATGAAAGAAGAAGTATAAGAAGAAGAAGTAGAAGAAGCAGAAGTGGAAGAAGAAGAAGAGTAGCTAGACACATGAAGAAAGGAATATGACCAATAAAATTTTCATATATCTCTCAAAACACCTAGTCGATGAGTGAAAAAGACTCATCCATTAGAATAGATCATTGGGAATAAATATGCAGGAGTTGAAACTCGAAGAAAATTACACACACCAGAAAAAAAACATATAAAATTGTTGTCCACAGTTGAACCCAATAGTTTTGAATAAGCCAACATTGATGAACATTGGATCAAATCTATGCTATATGAAATGGATCTGATAGAGAAGAATGAAACATGGGAACTTGTTCCAAGGCCTATGGATAAGAATGTGATTGGCACAAAATGGGTATTCATAAACAAGTTGAACGAGGATGGACAAGTAATGAGGAATAAAGCAAGTTTAGTATGCAAGGGATATGCTCAGGTTGAAGGAATCTATTTTGAAGAAAATTTCTCCCCCATTTCCAGAAAGGAAGCAATCAAATTTATCTTGGCTTATGCATGTTAGAAGAAAATAAAAGTATATCACATGGATTTAAAATTACCCTTCCTAAATGGAGAACTAGAAGAAGAAGTCTACATCGAACAACCAGAAGGATTTATACTATCAGAAAAAGAAGATTATGTTTGCATATTGAAGAAGGCACTATATGGACTCAAAAAATCCCCTAGGGCATGGTATTCAATATTAGATAGGTATCTACAACAACAAGGTTTCAGGAAAGAAAATGAAGACAACAATCTCTACATAAAGGTAAATAATAATAATTTTTTAATAATTGAAGTTTATGTTGATGACATTATTTTTGGCAATAATGATGATAGGATGAGTCAAAATTTTTCTAAAGACATGAAGAATCAATTCAAAATGTCATTAATTGGTGAGTTTTCTTTATTTTTTGGACTCTGCATATGTCATCTAGATACAAGTATTTTCATCTCCAAGAACAAGTATATCAAAGAAATGTTGAAGAAGTTTGGAATGATAGATTGCAAGCTCGTAAGTACTGCTATGCAGACTAGTTGCAAATTGAGAAAATATGATATATCCAAAGATGATTGAAAATTTACTCTATGTGACTGCATCAGGACCAGATGTGATGCAAGTAGTTGGACAGGTGGAGAGATTTCAATTAGCACCGAAGGAAACACATGTTATGGCAGTAAAAAGAATATTCATATATATCAAAGGAACATAAGACTATGGATTATAGTATTCAAAATGGAATGGTCTATATTTTGTTGCATACGAAGATGAAGATTGGGTAGGAAGTGTTGATGATAGAAGAAGAACAAGTGGAGCATCTTTCTACTTGGGTAATTTTCTAGTATCTTGGTTGAGCAAGAAATAGTCTTCAGTATCATTGTCCACAATAGAAGAAGAGTATATTGCAACAAAAGTATGTTGTATACAGGTTCTCTGGATAAAGCAAACTTTGCAGGACATATAGGTGGAATATGATGAGCCTATTCTGATATTCTGTGATAACACCAATTCTATAAGTATCCCTAAGAATCCAGTAATGCATTCCAATATGAAACAAATTTCGATCAAGTTTCACTTTCTACGGGAACAGGTTATAGAGAAGAACATCAAGGTAGAGTATGTTGGGACAAAAGATAAGATTGCATATATCTTCACCAAACCTCTTCCAAGGGATACTTTTGAGTATCTTTGACAGAAACTTGGAGTAGTTTCATTCCCACAATGAATTATTTTTGAAATACTTGAATGATTTTTGAATGGGTAGCTGCATTATATTTAATATGGATACTAGCTAAAGGTGATTGAATTGTTGTTGTTACAATTCTGAGATCACTTTTTGGAGCTGTTGAAATTGTTACAAGTGGTATTAAAGGAATTGTTGAATGCATTTTGGTGAATGCATTTAGATATGACATAGAAATGATTATGTTAATATCTGAAATAATGTGATTTTTGATAACTCATAAAGTTGAAAACACTTCTGGAGTTGTTCATTAATGAAATAAGAAAGTTGCAAGTTAAAGTAGTTACATAAGGATGAATTATAGAAAATATTTGTTGAGTGGACAGAGTAGTAAAAATGTTGATGACGAGAAGAAATAAAATATTGGTTGATAATACATGTGTCTAGGATGATGGGTTCATTACAGTTAATAGTTGAATTCCATTTTAATGTCAATAATGTTTGGAAATGATTGAATTGCTGGTAAATTTCAATTATGAGATCATTTCATGAACTGTTAAAAATGTGCATGAGTGCTAACAATCTTGTTTGGATGTAAGAAAGTTGAGAAAATTGCAGGAGGATTGGTGTTATATATGGAAATGATGTAAGCCCATAAAGAAGAATAATGCATGTTTTTTCAGGAGCCAAACATTATGAACATAAGATCATGCTTGGAAAATTTATTTTTCCTGTATAAAACAGTTTTCAGAATTATAATTTAATAATTACTGACAATCTGTTTTGGTTGAGTGTAAATTGAGAAAATTGCAAGTAGGGTGGTCTTGGATATGGAAGGGATGTAAGCCCGTAAGGAAGATTGATATCTACAGCTGCAGAAGCCAAACATTATGAGCATAAAATTCATGCCTGGAAATTTTTATTTTCTGTATATAAACAGATTTGAGAAATTAAAAATTGTTATGATATGTTAATAGTTGGTTTGGCTAAGTGAAGGCTAAGAAAATTACAGGAATAATGGTATTGGGTATGACATTGATGTAATACATAATAAATATTGATGCATGTTGCTGAAAGAGCCAAATGAATTATGAGTAGGAAGCTCATGCTTGGGAAAAAACAATTTCCTATATAAAATAGATTTGGCATTTATGATTGAAAATTGTTAAAATGATATCTCATGATCACTGTATGTTTTTAATATCTCATGATGTTGGCTATCGAAGATGGAATCTCTGGAAAAATATCACTAGAAGAAAATCAATATCAATGATGAAGGCATAGAACGAAGAAATTCCAATGGACTTGTTGTAGCTGGAGTTCCTGGAGCTGCAACTCTGACACTTCCTGACCGAGTGCACTTGAACCCTAGAGAGAAGCGAAGCAACCTGAGGGATTGCATGGCAGATAAAGGGGTTCATTTCTTTGGGTTGTGTATATTGATAGGGAAGGAGATCTTGCTGGTTGGAACTTCTACAAGAAATATAATTTTTGAAGATCATTATGCATGTTTTGGATCGGGGTGCCTATGTATGCATGTTTTATTTTAGGCTAGAGTGCTTATGTATATAAGAAATTGGTTGGATTTCTTGTGAAAAATAAAGGCTAGAGTGCCCAAAATTGTAAGAAAATTGGTATGGTGTTGTGCATAGAGGACAATGCCAAAATAAGGGGAGGGGGATGTAGCACCCCATGTTTGATCCCTATAAACTAGAATGCATTATCTAATTTTGAATTAGGTTGTTGAGCCGATGAAGTTGGAAAGGGGCCAAAGTGCCTAGAAATGTAATACATCTATATATATTAATAAAATACATTGTTGGTTGCAAGATGGATAAGGACAAGAGATAGGTGGTTATGATTCCATGAGAGAGGGGGCTTAAGGGGCTAAGTATTCTTATTATATTTTATTTACCCATTTTGGTTTTAATTGAGAAAAGTGGTTACATGAGATTCTTGGGGAGGCCATGTGGTTCGTGGTTCTTATAATTATATAAACCCTACATGTGGGTTGTTTGGGGTTTTTCTTTGTTCATGGTTAATCTTTTCGTTTTGAGAATTCCTCATTTCACTCTTGCCAATTCATGTGCTCTTGGTTGAAGCATGGAAAATGAAAGGTTGGAGGAGGAGAGCCATTGTGAGATGGATGTGAGGAATTATTGATCATTCCAAGTTGGAATGGATGCTTATGGGCATGATATTGATGGTATTTCTGAAAGAATTGTCATAGTTGAGAATCCTTGGAGTTTCCATCATGGAGATTTCTTGACCAGTAGCACTGGAGCCCTAGAGAGAAATGGAATGATCTAAGGGATTGCATGGTGGAAGAAGGGGTTCATTTATTTGGATTGTGTAGGATGAAAGGGAAAGAGAGCTAGAAATTAGGATTGTTGTGTGGTTAGGAAAACTTGAGAGTTTACTAGTCAAATGTTGTGTGTTTTAGATTTGGCCTAGGACCCATCCTTATGGATTCATACCCCTGGATCGAGGGTGACCTATTGTTGAGAATTGGAATAATAGTGTCTATTGTTGGAAGGAATTCCCTTGGTCTACATCCAGTTGGTGATGGTTTAATTAAATATAAGTTCTCTCTTTGTTTTCTGTAAATTTATATTCTATTGTGTATTAATATTGTCTATGAGATTCATGTTATAATGTGCCTACTTGCTAGTTATTTTTGTGCATGACATGTTGTTCCTTTCTTGGATGGTTTGGCATGAATCTTGATTACTGCATGTGATGTTATGGTGTTCTTTCATGCTTGATTCGAATTTATTATTACCAAAACTTGATATTATATATGGAAGTGAGTTTTTGAGGTAGCATGCCTAACCTATTGGTGGTTGGGTACGATACACTTGATCTCCTTCCCTTATTGCCTTCCCTTTCTTTGAAAACCAAATTAAGAGACCTATCAAGTATTGTCCTTCTTTTATTCTATTTTTTTCCCCTAAACAAACCTCATAGTTGGATTACACTCGACGAGACATTTCCAACGACTATAACTATACTTAAATATGAGTTAAGGATTAGAATTTATGGGCTCCTAAAGCTTCCTAAGTCTTCACTCACCTCTTTCACTTCACGACCACGTGGATCCCTCTCATTTGTACCATCCAATGTGGTTCCCATGTGGCAATGATGTGGCACCCACCACATGTCCTCTTCATCATCTGGAGTTCTCCATTTAGATTCTTTAGTCCTATGACCCATTCGCTGATGAAAACCTTTCCATCATCGAAGTTCCTCTTCTCTATCACTTGGTCGTCGATGACTCCCTCATGAACTTTTCATTGTCAGGGTCCATCACTCATGTCCTATGCACTATACTCCATTTTCTAATGACAACGCTCTCCACTGCCAAATCCAACAGCCCTTGGGAGTCATGATTAATGGCCTCGATCATATTGTTGCCATGAAGTTGGTCAATATCTAACAACATCTCGCTTCCCCATATAGCGCCTTTGACCTGTGGCACTTTCACCACATGCTATATGGAATGACACTTGTCATCTTAAACTAGATACTAACCATGACCCAATACTCCATGTCACCCACATGAAACATAGACCCATCCTTAGCTTGTGACGTGGACTGACATGACCATACACGTCATCACTAGATACCATGGCTTATCCCATTAAGTGTTGACATGTGTCCTATTCCTCATCAAAACTCCATCTCTCCCCACTCTCCAACCTTATTATGACCCTACTCCTATGAATGGATGATATCTCACAGGATCCTCCCTTGACAGATCCAATGGTCCACCAAACCTTATTGTCATTAAAGATCCATACCACCCTATTCTCACTTTCTATGACATATCCTTTCTCCTATGAATGGATAGAATATAGCCTCATCGGACCTAATTTTCCATTATGGGACCACTCTCATTCATTATCCACTCAGATGGTGACACTTGTACTCCTCAGGGACATGTTGGTTGCCATGTTGGAATATCCCCTTTCATCACTTACATAGAACCTACGATAATCTATGGTTGAGATGATCCCACCTATAGTGGATCAATGGTCCTTGTTCCTCTTCTGATTCCCCTCATCTTCGGCACTCTAGGATTCAACTCACACCCTTACCAACCCTTCATCATCAACRATGACCTTCTCTTTGTTGACATTCCTCTTCCCGAGCATTTGAATGTTATATATTTTTCCTCCTTCGATGAAGCCTTCCTCCATCAATGTCCTAGACATATTTACTCATCATATCAATGGTTTTGAATCACCCCCTCCACACACATAAAGAAACCCCCCAAAACTTCAGATCAATGGTCCATATTTTCCCCACAGGCATGATCAACGACTTTTGAGAACCAATTTTAAAATGACCACATGCAGAGCTACATGTGTCAGAATGAGGCTTGTGATACCTCATTGGAAAGGTATCAGATAGAGGAACTCATTGGTATAGGTATTCAGGATAGGAAATTGTTAAAGGATGACATACATCGAAAAAATCTATATACCCACATATTTTGGGGGAAAATTGGCCATAGCAACTTCAAATAGTCATATATGGAGCTATGATTAACAAAATAAGGACCAGGAGGATCGATGGAAATATGGAGGAGATAAAAATAGGCCGGGATAACAAGTGTTGGTTGATGTTGAGCAGAAAAGGTATGAAAATGAAAAACACATAAGGAACCCGAGTTCGGATGAATAACCCACTATGAAAACTTAAAACAACTATATCTCAAGATACAGGCAAAAAAATTGAGCCAATCATAGCTTGATGGAAAGCTAAGTTAATGGAGAGTAATCCAAAATTATTTCATTCAGCAGGCCAAAGCCAGAAACACTTAGAAACGTCTGAGTAACAAAAGATAATGCCAATGCAGAGAGGCAATGATTGTTTTTAAATGAATATCATTTGCAAATTGTTTGAGGGAGGAAATGATCACTAATGAGTCTTTTCAACTTCTCTTTGTAATGTTCACATATTCATTTTTTAAATGTGGGAAAAGAAGCTGAGGGAAAATGGAAATGAAGAGTCTTCAAAACTGAAAAGTCTCTCACTTGTCTTATAAAAGAGAAATCACAAAATAGAGGCTGGAATTTTTCCCTTTATAAAAAAATATGGTACTATTGCTTCTGAGTAATAAAGAGCAGGAGGAATTTCATAAATTTGTGGCTTTGATGGATGTAGTAGAGACTATTCTTTATGCATTTGTATTCTAGCTACGTAGATAGGATTTTATCGTATGAATTATTTTTGCACTATGTTTTGTTTTCTTATGTTGTCACATGTTTCCTTGTGGGTACATAAATGATGTTATATATGTGTTGTTCAACTATTTGTATGTGATCTGTAGCATTATTGTTTTCATATATAATTAGGATACATGAGTTATTTCTAGTTTTGATGGTGTTATCTTTCGTTTTACTCATTCTTTTAGTTTTTCTCCTGGGAGAGGTTAGAATTAGTTAGGATTAGATTAGTTTTACTTTACTTAGATTAGACTTAGTATTATTTAGAACTATTTGGGGGGAAGTCCATTGTATTTCCCCTTTTTTCTTCTTTTAATTTCGAGTGGAAGCAAGGCCCATAAGTGCATAGGAAACACTACTCCAAATGAAAGTAGGTCTAATTAGGGCCTTCCATCGGGTGTTATCCCTCATATTATTGACAGGACATTTAGACCCATCAGTCGAATCCTTTCCTCCCAACCTTAGGCCATACTATATAGTTCCTTCCTACATTATTCCACCCTAGAGACAATCCATGATACCACTAGGGGAATGATTCTGCTAGTTTCCAACTCAAATGATCTAGGAAGGCTACTCTCTATCCTCCTCTGACAAAAAAAGAAGTTTCCCCCTTCCCACTGAGCTCAGGGTCTCTACAGGTTTATTAGGTAGTTTCTCAAGTGGATTTCCTCTTAATAAGGGAGTCCCTTCTCTTCTAAATAGTTACTTAGTGACCTTCCCTTACTAGTGTCGATTAGTAAGAACCAAGTTGTAGCCCATTATTTCTTCATTCTAGATTTATATCTTCTCTACTTCAGGGTAATCAACCTAAAATTGGACAAGTTCCCTATTTTATTCAAGGAAACCTCTTAATTTATTTTATTCTTCAAGCTATGCTCATGAACTCTTCTATTATGAACATATGTTATCTATTAGTATGTGTCTGTGTGCGCACATATCCTTCTATCTTCTTATTGGATTCTCTTTGTCTGGTGGTGTTTTTCCACCTTTGGTCTCTTCCTCCACCAATCCACTTGGGACTCTCATAACTCCTAGTAGACATAACCTGTAGCCTATGGTTCTCATTCTAAAGGGGAAAATGTCTTGTTTTTAGGTTGTTCAATTGTGCTATGGGTGCATCACTCCACCTCAACAAATGCGCCATCAAGCCAACGCATCAGAACGTAATGGAGAAAGGGAGAGGCATTAACACTCCCATTTTTAAAATTCAAAATAAGAACCTATGGGGATTTTCATTGTAAGGTTGTAAGAGCCAAGCCATACCTTTGTACAGGTAGTGGATAGGTTCATCTTAAATGGTTGACTGTAAGCAGGTTTATATCGTAGTTAGGTCTAGACATTCATTTATGTAATGAAGCCGTAGGAGTATGGTGTTGTAACTGAGACAACGATGGCACTAAGGCAGTGGAGAGGATAAGCTCGTAGATCCCTCTTTTGAAAAGAGGGAGAGAGAGAGAAATATTGATAGAGTAGAGAGGTATTAGGAGTAGAACTCAGGATAGAGTTAGGTTAGGATAAATTGAGAGAACTCAGACTCTGTTGCAACCCATTTTTTATGTAAACATCTGTATAGACACACAGAGATAATAGAAAAGTAGTTTTTCCTGCACATGGTGTGTTAATGTATTTGTGTTCATTGTTATGCTTTCATGTATCGTTCATGTTTTGAATGTGTGAACTGGTGAATTATTGTATAATCTTCAAATGTTTCTCATGTTTCATTTTCAAGTGAAAAGAGTGCACATTGTCCACAAGGAGTGCGTTGACAGAGGTGAGTTAACCTCAGAGAAGCTTAGGAGAGATATCGTTGAACCTTCATCAGCAGAAGTGCAAGGAGTGCACAGGAATAACTCTGTTTTGAGTTTAGAGAGAATCAAAGTTACTGAGAACTCTATAGAGCTCTTCTAGATGGGAATCAAGCAGGTGCAAGTGTGCACGGAGAAAATATTGTGGAATTTAGGGAGAAGAGTATCAGAGGATGATACTCACAAAGTTATTTAATGCTCTGTAGAAAATATCTGCAAGGTGTACATTGAGTGAGGAGTTTCCAGGAGGGAACAAGGACCCTTTGGAAGGAAATAGAAGGGTAGATATCCTTAAGAGACTGAGTAAATTGAAAATATCATAAAACATAATGAATTCAAGAGCGCAAGAAAGATCCAAATAGTCGGGTCTACAGGATAAAGTTCAAACACCAAAACCTTTGAACATTGACAAAATATTCCAAGTCAGAAGAAGTCAAAAGCTTAGGAGGCGAAGCGACAACAACTGTTAGATTGGTTGTGGGAAGGAGCCTGGATCATGAGATCTAATTCCAGTGAACCAAGGAGAGCGCAAAGGAGAAGAATGGATCCTAACCATCAGATATGAGTGTATAGGATCGAAAACCATCCGAACTAAGGTAAAGTGAATGAACATTAACTCTTATGGGTGCATAGGAGAGTGGACTGGTCAAAGTCCCGAAGTCCCAAATTCAGGAGGAATCGTTCATCATCCAGGGTGATAGGTGGCGGAAGGACAGAGTTTCTCGTGAAAGTACTCTAGGAGGAAAAAGTGCATAAGAGTTGAAACTCTTGAAGCCCGAATAGTCAAAGAGCCGAGAGTCATCGATTTGCAAGGGGACACTTGTCAATAGATCGTGAGCTCCAGGTAAATAGTAGAGAGGTTTCAATTAAGAACTAAGATTGATGAATCCCGAAGAGCCGAAGCGTCAGAGAGATGAAGAGTGAAGGCCCGAAGAGCTGAAGAGCCGAAGAGTTGAAGACCCGAAGACCCTAAGAGCCAAAGAGTCAAAGAGTCGAAGCGTCAAAGAGAGAAAGATCCGAAGCGTCGAATAACCAGAAATTTCTGTACCGTTAGATCTAAAGGAACACGTGGCAGTAGATCATAGGCTTCAGGCAAGTTTCATTTGAGTTTCGGTTGAAAGTTGAAATTTCTGAAACCCAAAGACCCGAAGTGAATCTGGGTCGTTCGATCTAGAAGAGACGTGGTGTAAATCTATGAACTTCGAGTAAAGTCCTGAAGTAATTCATAGTCATCATATTAGGGGAGATGTGAAGGGATCGCAACCATTGATCTAGAGTGGAAACACGTCATTGGATTAGAAACTTCGGAAGTTTGACATACGGAGGAAGGAGAGGTTTGACATTTGAGATTTCTGAAGCCCAGAAATACAAAGTGACAACAGTCATTGATGGGAGGGTGGACATGCAACGATAGATCCAAAACTCTGGAAGAAAAGTAGAGGGGGAGAAGTCTGAAGTCCCAGAGAATATCTCGATCTTTGATCAAAGAGGGAGATGAAGGACCGTTATCTAGTTGAGGAGGTCGTATTGGAAAAGGGGCAGACCTAGGGTTCAACGCTACAAGATCACACCAACAAAACCCTAACTACCAGCCCTTTCGACAACACCTGCAAAGAAGATGAAGTCTCACCTGAGGTAGAGTCAAGGGCAGTTACAGAACTCAAGTGTCTGCAACCTAAGATGGGACACAGATCTGTGATTATATCTCTTACAGAGAACTCATCATCGATCATTCATCAATATCCAATACTTATTATACTTTGCAAATAGCACATAGCATCACGACATTCAGTTAGATCTAAAGGATTTCATTACTTAACAATAGTAAAATAGATCAGATCCAGTAGACTAGCACTAGGCATCTTCATACATGTCATATCCACATTCACATACATGTAAGAAGCACAAAGAATAAATAGATCTATCTAAATATATCAAAGAACTTAGCAAATAATCACATCAATGCATCAAAACAAGACACAAAGTAGACAACACAGGATTTACGTGGTTCACCCACATTCTCGAGCTACGCCCACCAACTCTTCTTCTCTATTATCGTCGGTCAAGCGGTTACAAGCATAGAGCCACCAAACCCTACTACGCATAGCACAAAATATCTGCGTAGCTCGCTAGATCCTTCTTCTGTGCATCATAGCACAAAGCCTTCTACAACTTCTTACAATAACTTGCACTCAACTTCTGCAAGTCTCATATAGGCACTAAGCTCTTATAGATCTTACTTTCACTTTGCATACATCACATAGACATATTATTCGAATCCCTCTTTTACATTGCCTATCCTTCTATTTATACATACAAAAGTGGGCCTAAGCGTGGGTAGACCCAAGGGTCGACATCCCTTTCCCATTACGTATTCCCCAAAACCCCAAAAAGGGACCCAAAAGTGGGCCAAGATTTTGCAATCTYCGCTTCGTCTAGTGCTCCATCTTCGACAGGCTATCAAAGTCCCAAAAATGGTCAAATATGACCAAGTGTTCCCAAAACTTGGTCAAGGGCCAACGGGCCCCCAAAATCACCTGTGACTCATCCCGAGTCACTMTGGTCTAAGAAATTCTTCTTCGAACACCTCGAGCTTGGCTCGACCTGCTGTAGTGCTAYTGCCTCTTGATCAGTGAACTCCTGGATGAGTGCATCATTGACTGGTCCTTMTAGGTGTTGTTCTACTTCACTCACAACCTGTTCAAGTTCTACTCCTTGGATTTCAACTTCGGTGAATAGTTGGAATGCCTTCTCTTGTGCTGGTTGAAGTCATTGAGAGACTTCCATCACTTTACTTTGGATCGTGTGGATCTGTTGTTGGGTTGTGCACTGCTCTGGAAACCTCTTCATTCTTTCAACTGGTGACAAGGCATTCAACTACGCCTATAATGTATTTGCGTGCTTCTTTGCTTCTTGGAACTGCAACTCCAATGCCTGTAATTCTGGATTCTTTGTGAGGTTCTCATAAGTCTGAGCACTCCTAGAGATCAGTTGCTTGCATTCCAAAGCAAGGGATTTCATTCTGGTAACTGCACTGCAAGCAGTTGCCTCTCTTAGTCTCTAATTTCTTGAGGGGTCTCRGGCACAGTACGAAGTTCCAGGTCTGCGATGCATTGTTGAAGTTGTTGGATCACTTCTTTGAGCTGTGACACCTGCTGTGGAATTCATTCTTCATCTGTCACTTCTATGACAGTCACAAAGTGAAGTGCTCTGTTGACCAATTCCTTTACTTTTAGCTGCTCCGTGAYCAACYGGTCCTTGCTCTATTGTAGCTCTTCTTTCTCTTTGTCCCATTGTACTTGAAGAGAAATTTTTTCTTGTTTGGCATCACTGCACTGCTCAACAAGTACTCCCTGTACCTATGTCAAATCCTGGGTGGCTTGTGCTATATCTTCTTGAGCTCATTGAAGGTGAGATTCGACCATATCAGCAATCCGATGGAGTTGAGTTGGATCATCTCCCGGTTCTACTATTTCTATTGTCAGAGGCACAGTGGAGACTACGTGGCTAGACTGGAGTGCCTGTTGCACTCTTGGAGTTCAATCTCGATACGATTATACATCTACTCCTGCTTCACCTCCTGCTTCTCTAATACCTCCTATGAATCATCATTCACAACTGCAATGATGAAATTAAAATCATCCAATGTGAGGGTAGTCTGTATCTTGGTTACAAGTGTTCTACATTTCTTCAGCGAGGAAGATTTCAGAGGTGAAACCTTCCTTTTCTTCGATGAGTCCTCTTCATCCCTATGTAGTAGTACTTCACCTTTCTGTTGTTCAATTTCTACACCTTCTATATCTTCACCATCATCCCCTTCGTCTGGTGTGATAGAGGCCATCCTTACAGATGCACTGTCTACATCGTGAACCTCTTCAGGCTTCTTCATCTTACTAGGTTTGAGTGTATCCTGCACAGCGTCCGAGATGTCTACATCAGAGAAATCCACAGGGTTGGATGGAACAAGGAGGTCCACTGACCATTCCTTAGTGATCTCTTCAATGTCTTCCTTGGTCAACTTGTAATATGACTGCAACTATTTCTTGTGCTCATCAAAGTGCTCTGTTATATAAATAAAATGGTGGTCTGCACTGAACTTCATTAAGGGCCAAAACCTATGGAGGGTATTCGGGGTCATCCGAGGCTCAGACTGGATGTCTTGTTTCAACTAGTTGTAATAGGTGTGGAAGAGGGCATTGGACTTCCACTGCTTGTTCATGTCATTGGAGTACCATAGCATACAGAACTTCACAACCAAAGGTTCGAAGGGATCAATGTCGGGGAAGGTCACACCTTCTGACATTTCCCATGCAATGAATGCGATTATTATGAGAAGTCAGCTAAAGTGGAACTCATGCCCTTGGTTTTGTGCATCCCGACAATCAAGATCTAGAAATTTTACGAGGTACTATGCCAAATTCATTTGAATTCCTTCTATGCACTTTCCAATGAGGTCAACAATGAATCCAGTTACTTGGGTGGGTTGGTTCTTGCGAACTATCTTTCCTGCGATCCGCTGACATGTGAGGCACACTGCGTCGTTATGGATAGAGGTTACCTTGTAACCTCACGTGCCCTTCTCTACATCTCCATATGTCTCTTTGATTATATGTGATAATGCTCGGTCTGAGGTATTTCTAGGGTAAAAATCCTATGGGTCAGGGCCCTACATGCTCATCCTTTTGATCTGATTGATTAAGGTCGGATCCATAGTGATGCGATGGTTCAACCATAAGTAACCTCCGTGGTAGTAGGATAACAACAATTTCATGTATGCGTTTACTTCTTGGTGTCCGTCGAAGTGTGGGATCGTCATCACATTGAGTAGTGTGGACTGCGCGAGGTTCTAGGTCCATGGATGCGGGATAATATTAAAATTCTTTCCTTTGGTCCTGGTCAAGTACTTATGTGGGGCAAGCATGCTGTAAGCTTTTCGATATCCAAGGTTGAAGTCACTAAACTTCAAGGCTGCGAGCTTGTCCTAGTTGGTGCGAACTATGCGTATCCCTTTCGGGAGGTATGTCATGATCAAAGCATAGTGAAAATATTTGGGCACACTGTCCCTGTTGATGGCACCACTTAGAGGGGGTAGGTAGGCAAGTAGAATGCTCGAAATCAGTTTGGCATTTGTGATATTGTCTCTATGCTTCATTCTCGTCTCTGTCCCAATTCTGGAAGTTCCTTCTCCGTGAGCAGTCGATGGATAAGCTTGGACTCCTCCTATTGATGATTCTTGCACACCTGCAAACATCCTTCTTTCTGACATGACTTTCTCGGTCCTAAGATCAACGAGTACTTCCTTTGCAAATTATTCAAGTGCGCTAATCTCTTTGGACATACATGCTCGGGGTTAATAATATTGGGGTCACAATGATCTTAGACACTGCATAGGAATGAACGACAAGGCCATGATGATCACTGTATACACATACTATTCTGCGGGCTTCAAATTCTCGGTTGGTAAAAGTGTTCTTCGTGCATGGTGCGGTGAGATAAATAGGCAATCTTGGTAACAGTTTACTTTGTAATGGGTATGAGCCTCATTAATTCTTGTTCTGTCCATTATGGCATTGTCCAATGGTCTAGTGAAGAGCCATCAATGTGTTATGAGCCGTTTGGAGTGGTTGTCGAACAGATATATTGGCCTCCAATGACTATATTGCTTCGCCACGGTGAACTGCCCTATGTCATTGTTCTGATATCCCAACGAAGCTCCAATTCTGCAAATTTTCTTTCTGCGAGGTGCCCTTTGGAACCTGTTGTAACTTTTCAATCTTAGCCTTCTTCTTACTCATCTTCCTAGACTTCTTCCCCGTGAGCTTCATCTCAGTGGTTCTTTTGTCATTTTGATTCTTGGACACAGTCACTTTGCGCTACTGAGATTCTTTCCTAGGATTTAGGTGTATCACTTCTTCTTTATCTGGGGTAGCCTTTGGTATGTCTTCTGATGTTCTTGTAGCTTCGACATCTGGGCTTCTAGTGTTAGGTAGCTTCGATCTGTTCTCTCTTTCTTCAATCAACTGTGCAATCTTCCAGGTCATGAAATCTTTTAAATCTTGTCTCTTCTGTTCTAAGACTTCTTCTTCTTCCTTCTTTCTATCTCGATCTCTATCAATCCAAGATTTTCCTAGTAACATGGTTAATGGGGTGTTGTCTTCAATGAAATTAATAATCTCAAAGTCTTCCTTTGTCGAAGTTATATTGACTGTCATAGGTATCTGAGCGAGCTTTCCACATAACATCATCAATTTTCCTCTGAATAGTCCTATTCCTCCTAATGAAGGAATCATAGCAGGCTTCCCTATAGCTTCCCAAGTTCTCTCTGGCATAACGTTCACTTGTGTCTCTTCATCAAGGATAGAGTCAATGTCGAAGTCTCCTATTATTGCTTCAATGCATTCTTTTTCTTTGAAAATCTCGGATAGTCTAACATATAGGTGGTCATTTAGGGTCTCTTTCATTTGTTCCAATATCTTCTCTAATTCTTGTTGGGGTTCTACCTCTTTTGGATCTACCTTGGGGTTTTCCTGATTCAGATTCATTCTTTCAATCTTAGCAATCATTATAGGGAAATCCAATACTTCATGGTCCATAGCTTTGCAACAGAGACAACCAGGTCTTCCACCAAGGCATTCCTTAGCTAGATGGCCTAGTTTTCTGCAACTGTAACATAGGGTCACTCCTCTCTTTCTTTTAAATGATTGCCAACTTCTTCTGTATTACGTACTAGGATCATGGTAGCTAGCCTGCAAACAATTCTTTCTAGGATCCTGCATCCAGTTGTTAGTCCAAACATTCTTTCTATGCATAGGTATAACATATCTATCATTATTTCTTATCAGATCTATTCATATCAAAATTTCTTTCATCTATTAATGCCCTATTTTTTAAGCTAGGATAGAATCTATCAAACATACCTATATCCATGCTCTAGAAACAAAAATTTCCACTTATCTTGCTTCTACAGAGCACAAAGCTTCTAAATCTAAATTTTTTTAACTATTCTTACCTTTATTAGAGCACAGAGATTATAGATCTTACCTCTTTTCTGCAGATCTTACCTCTTTTCTTCATAAACTTCCACTTTTAATTTTCTTAGAGCACAAAGCATTAGGGTATTGCTTCTTTTCTTCAGATCTTACCTTCTTTTCTTCAGATCTGTCCTTCCTTTCTTAGCACAAAGCTTCACGGTCGAGTAAAACACTACACACTAGGGAAATAGATCTATGCACAGAGCTTCCATAGTTTTCTAATTGAATCTTCACACAAAGCTTCTTCTCCCTTAGTTCCCAGCAATCACAGTTTCAGGTCCTGGCAACGGAACCATTTGTTGGCACAGGGGCAGACCCAAGGTTCAACGCTACATGAGCGCACCAACAAAACCCTTACTACCATCCCTTTCGGCAACACCTGCGAAGCAGATGAAGTCTCACCCGAAGTAGAGGCAGGGGTGGTTGTAGGACTCAAGTGTCTCCAACCTAAGTTGGGACACAGATCTATGATTATATCACTTATAGAGAACTTAGCATCGATCATTCATCAATATACAATCCTTATTATACTTCACAAATAACAAAGAGCATCACAACATTCACTTAGATCTAAAGGATTTCATTACTTAACAACAGTAAAATAGATAAGATCTAGTAGAACAACACTAGGCATCTTCATACATGTCATATCTACATTCACATACATCTAATAATCACAAAGAATAAATAGATATATCTAAATATATCAAAACACTTAGCAAATAATCACATCAATGCATCAGAACAAGGCACAAAGCAGACACCATAGGATTTATGTGGTTCACCCCCACTCTGGAGCTACATCCACCAACTCTTCTTCTCTATTATTGTCGGCCAAGCGGTTACAAGCACAGAGCCACCAAAACCTATTGTGCACAGGACAAAAGATCTGCACAGCTTGCTAGATCCTTCTTCTTTGCATTATAGCACAAAGCCTTCTACAAATTCTTACAATAACTTGCACTCAGCTTTTGCAAGTCTCATATAGGCACTAAGCTCTTACATATATTACTTGCACTTAGCATACATCACATAGACATATTATTTGACTCCCTCTCTTACATTGCCTATCCTTCTATTTATACATACAAAAGTGGGCTTCACGGTCGAGTAAAAAGATGCACACTAGGGCAACAAATCTACGCACAGAGCTTCCACAGTTTTCCAATTGAATCTTCACACAATGCTTCTTCTCCCTTACTTCCCAGCAATTAGATTTTTAGGTCCCAGCAATGAAACCATTTTTTATCACAGGGGAAGACCTAGGGTTCAATTCTACAAGAGCGCACCAACAAAACCCTCACTACTAGCCCTTTCGGCAACACCTGCGAAGCAGATGAAGTCTCACCCGAGGTAGAGGCAGGGGTAGTTGCAGGACTCAAGTGTCTGCAACCTAAGTTGGGACACAGATCTGTGATTATATCTCTTATAGAGCACTTAGCATCGATCATTCATCAATATCCAATCCTTATTATACTTCACAAATAGCACAGAGCATCACGACATTCACTTAGATACAAAGGATTTGATTACTTAACAACAATAAAACAGATCAGATCCAGTAGACCAGAACTAGGCATCTTCATACATGTCAGATCTACATTCACATACATCTAAGAAGAACAACGCATAAATAGATCTATCTAAATATATCAAAGCACTTAGCAAATAATCACATCAATGCATCAGAACAAGGCACAAAGAAGACAACACAGGATTTATGTGGTTCACCCCCACTCTGGGGCTGCGTCCACCAACTCTTCTTCTCTATTATCATCGGCTAAGCAGTTACAAGCACAGAGCCACCAAACCCTGCAGCGCATAGGACAAAAGATCTACGCAGTTTTCTAGATCCTTCTTCCTTGCGTTATACCACAAAGCCTTCTACAACTTATTACAATAACTTGCACTCAGCTTCTGCAAGTATCATATAGGCACTAAGCTCTTACATATCTTACTTTCACTTAGCATACATCACATATACATACTATTYGACTCCCTCTCTTACATTACTATCCTTCTATTTATACATACAAAAGTGGGCCTAAGCGTGGGTAGACCTACAGGCTGAAATCCCTTTCCCATTGCATATTCCCCAAAACCCCAAAAAGGGACCCAAAAGTAGGCTGAGATTCTGCAATCTCTGCTTCGTCTGGCACTCCATCTTCGACAGGCTGTCGAAGTCCCAAAAACAGTCAAATATGACCAAGTGTTCCCAAAACTTGGTCAAGGGCTAACATGACAAATTCCCGAAGCGGGAGCACAACCGTCGATTGGAGAGACACACAATAGCAGCTAGTCCATTCTAAAAGATATCTAGTCATAAGAAG
>JASDQU010437387.1:0-16027 GCA_032191745.1 Picea mariana | reverse complement strand
AATAGATCCAGAACTCTGGAAGAAAAGTGGAGGGGGAGAAGTCTGAAGTCCCATAGAAGATATCGATCGTTGATCAAAGAGGGAGCTGAAGGACCATTGATATTGTTGAGGAGGCCAAAGTCCCAAAGAGGGAGCATAGCCGTCAATTGGAGAGACACACATCAACAGATCTTCCATTCCAGAAGATATCCAATCATAAGAAGCAAGGGTTTGAGAATTGAGATTCCTGAAGGCTAGATTCACGAAGGAGATCCTGACTGCATATTTAAAGGGATAGGTGTTGAAAGATCTTCCACTCCAGAATATTGTCATGCAGAGGAAAGAGAATATTTGAGATTTGAAACTCTCGAAGGTCGAAAACATGAAATCAACAACAATCGTTGATTTGGGAGGAAGCTACATGTTGACAGATCATGGATATCTAGGATCGCGCGTTGAAGGAGGAAAGAAGGGAGGAATAGGAGGATAAATCGCAACCGTTGATCAAAGATCATCACCGAGGAAAAAGAGACCGACGAACAGGAAGGTTTACAGGGCCAGGACTTGCTCTAGTTTTAATTTTTCTTAAGTGGGTCGTAATTTATACCACGGTTTTGATAAAGAGATACATGGCAGTTGGAGGTGGATTTTGGGGTGAAAAGCGAGTTGGTATAAAACCACTCTTACCCATGCCCGCAATCTCATAATTCCATAGGGTCATAGCCCAGGGACATTTAAAAGAAGGGTCTAGTGAAAAGGATCTAGCGCCCGCAAAGTGAAGAGCGCCCAGAGCGCGTAGACAGAGGGTGAGGGTATCATAGGACCTGCACCTTATAATAAAAGGGGCCTATGTAAAAAAAATTTGGGTTCAAAGGGGAACTCGAAGGGTCAATCCGACTAAGAAGAGTGAAAAGATCTTAGACCGGGAGGTTGCAGAACCCCAGGAGGGTAAGGGGGATGCATCAAATTGTCCCCTTAATTCTTCAAAATACCAATCCGTCAATAAACCATTAATGGCCTCAACCACTTACCTTCCATAACTAATCATGTCGCTCCATCCAGATCAGGTATGATGGAAGGTGTTTGTTTATTCTTAGCAAGCATAATTAAGCTCATTAAACACGCTTCCTATTTTCTTCATAAAAAAAAATCAACTCCACCTTACCCAACCACTTAATTAATCCCTTCTTCATCAATTCCCACTTGTGTATCATGGCTAGTGATTTTCAAGGTCATTCCCTCTCGATCAGTGGTTTTGGTGTTTTCATTAAATCAAACATAATTTCATGCTTCGTAAGTATATTTACATGAATCCTTAGCATAATTACATTCTTGGGGGAAAATATGGTGTTACATTTCCCTCCCCCTTAAAGGAACATTGTCCCTGGTAATTAAAACACCATGTATATATAATTATACAGAAAAAAAAAATGGACATTCTAATCTCATGGAATATTCCATCTCCCATGTACCTTCATCTACTCCAAAGTGCTTCCATTGAAACTTGACTTGCAAAATCGCTTGGTTCTGTAGCATTGCTTCTCTCCTATATAGGATACATTTTGGTTTAGGATATAATTATCCTTCTGGTTCCACCTGTATCACACTCCAATCAATTACATGATTAGATCCATGTACATGTTTCTTTAACAAAGATACATGGAACACATTATGAGCTCTAACAGTAGGTGGTAATGCAATCCTGTATGCTACTGGCCCCTCTCTTTCTAGGACTTCAAATGGTTCACAACAATGGGTTTCTAATTTAGCACATATTCCCATCCTCAAGGAACTTATCTTGGGTTTCACTTGGAGATACACATCATATCCTACTTTGAACTCTTTGTGAGTCCTCTTACCATCTGCATAGATTTTTTTTGTCTTGAGCTATTTTCATCTTTTTCCTTCTCTTAACCATTCCTACTCCATATATTTTAGCAATTCAGGTCCAAGCCCGATTTTATCCACTTGACTGTCCCAATTGATTGGAACTCTACACTTTATTTCATACAAAACCTCAAATAGACTCATTTTCAATGATTCATGATAACCATTACTGTAGGTGAATTCTACTAGAGGTAGATATTCTTTCCACTGCTTGGTTTGATGCATAAAATGCATTTTCAACATGTCCTCTAATATTATATTCACTCTTTCAGTATGACCTTATGTTTGAGGATGGAAGGTTGTACTAAATTCCAATTGTGTTCCTAATCCTATAAAGAAGATTTTCCAAAAACTTGAGGTGAACTTGGCATCCCTATCAGAGATTATGGTCTTGGGTAAACCATGAAATATGAAAATTTCCCTTGTAAAACCATTAGAAAAATCTATGGCCTTGAAGGTAGATTTAATAATGATAAAATGAGTTACCTTGCTAAGTTTGTCCACTACAACTATGATTGCATCATGTTTCTTAATTTTCTTTAGTAGACCTATATTGAAATCCATGGAAATATTTAACCATTTCCATTCTGGAATGTGCAAAGGTTGCAATAGAACTATAGGATGTCTATGCTAAACTTTCACCTGTTGACATTCAAAAAATTCACTACTACATATTCAAAAAAATCCAACGAACTATTTCCGATGGTACAGACAAAATTGGTTGTACTATCAAAAAATACAAGATAAATATTTAAATTTTTCATTTTCTTCAATCCTGCCAGAATTTGTTGGACTTGCAACAAAAACAGACGTTATTCTCACTTGTGATGTCTAGGACAAGGTGTCATTATTTCGATGAACCTCTATATTTGTCTCAATACCGATGACACTACTGCTAATCGTTTCTCTCTTCAAAAGGTCACTCGCTATTTGACAAAGTCAACATTGACTTGGTCAAATGTTGTCGGAATTCCTATGGACAAAAAATTATAAATATGTCTCATTTTAGAGATGCGGCGACAATTTTCTATAACGACAATGGTTTAGAAAGGGTATAGGGTGTTCTTGTCAAGCGAAAAACATATTTATTTTTATATGTTAGTTGCATTAGAAAAATATAATAGATATTCTATTACATCACTCAATTTTATAAGATAATCACCACCATATTTTTGTGGGGAAGAATGTCAGAAAATATTAGAGGTGGGAAAAAAAGTAAAGAGGGTGAAAAGGGTGACAGTAAATTTTATTTCCCTTGGAAAAAATGTCGTACTACACGTCCCTTAAGAATTTTAATAGAAACATCTAAAATATTTTTCGACAACATAGGTATTCCAACAGAGGATGAACACCTTCAGTAACCACTCACATAACCAGACCAAATATCAACAAACTGATTTTTTGACATGGTAAAAGCCCTACAGGGAAACATCCACGGCCCCAACCAATGCAACCACTTGGAGCAGTTTATTAATGCAAAAGAAAATGATTACAGAGAGATTTTACAAGAGAGTTTCTCACAATCGATCATCGACAAATGACCCTCCATGCTCTTTAAATAGAGATCATGGACCAATTGGTTGTTAATCCATGGATCAATGGTCATTAAGATCGAGGAGAATATGAACCGTCGGATCACCCTATGTTGGGAACATATCATGACAGTCAGATTTCCTAACTAGAAATGAATACTAATGCATACTAAAGAAACACACTAAGAAACACACTTTTACCTAACAAAACATTAGACCAAGTATATCTTAACTAACTCTTAAGTGTCTAAATATCCTAACATCCCCCCTTAAGAACAACTTGGGATAGAATTGAAGGATTTAAAATAGTGACACAATAGGAGAAGGAAGGAGGAATTAGACCCTATCCCCCCTTAATGACAACTTCATGAACTCCTAACATAGATCAAATTTTGGAAAACTTTTCTTTTGTAAGAGATTTTGTGAAAATTTCTGCAACTTGATCTTCTGTAGGGAAAAAGAGCACTTCAATAACTTGATCATGAATGAGCTTTCTGATGAAGTTCATGTGTAGCTCGATGTGCTTTTTGCACTGATGTTGAACTGGGTCTTTGATGAGCTTGATGGAACTCTGATTGTTGCATCAAAGGCTGGTCAGATGTTGTTGTTGAAATACAAACTCTGAAAGGATCTATCGAAGCCACAAGGCTTCTTGACATGCATTTACCGCTGCTCGGTACTCTGCTTCTGCTGAAGAAAGTGCAATAGCATGTTGTTTCTTACAAGCCCAAGTGACAGGTCTTGAAGCAAGGCTAAAAACATAACCCGTAGTATACTTCTGATCATCATGGTCGTCGACCCAATCTGAATCAACAAAACCAACCAATAAAGGAGTCCCCCCTGCACTGTAATGTATTCTGAAATGAGTTGTACCACACACATAGAGAAGTATCCATTTATCTGCTTTCCAATGGCTTTCATGGGGTGTTTGCATATACCGGGAAACAAGACCAACAAAAAAGGAAAGATCAGGATGGGTATGAGTCAATTATAAGAGGCTACCAACTAACTGATGGTACAAGGTGGCATCAACTTTGGGAGAAGTACAGGTGGAAGTAAGCTTGAATCCAGACTGGAATGGATAAGGGGCTAGTTTACAATCATCCATGTGAAAGTGACGAAGAAGGTCACAAGCGTACTTAGACTGGGAAAGAAAAATTCCTTCATGGGTTTGCAAAACTTGGAGTCCAAGGAAATAGTGCAAAAAACCTAAGTCTGTCATTTCAAATTTCTTCTTAAGGCTGTTTTTCACATGGTTTAAAAGTTTTGAGTCACTACCAGTAAGGATAAGGTCATCAAAATAAAGGACAAGGATTATGAGATGGATTCCTATGTTCTTGGTATATATATTAGGATTAAAATGGCATCTAGAGAATCCAGTGTCAATAAGAAAGTTGTCCATTTTGGCATGCCAAGCTCAGGGAGATTGCTTAAGATCATAAAGAGATTTGTTAAGGAGACAAACAAGGCTAGAGTCATTTTGGACATAGCCAGGATGTTTTTCCATGTAGATTTCTTCTTGCAAATATCCATGCAAGAAGGTGGATTTAACATCCATCTCATGGACCTCCCATTTATGTGAGGCAACAAGGGAAAGAACAAGACAGTTGGAATTCATTTTTTCTATAGGGGAAAAGGTTTCATTATAGTCAATTCATTCAACTTGGGAAAATACTTTTGCAACTAACCAAGCTTTGTTTCTTTCAACACTTCCATCTGATGCATACTTAGTTTTGTAGACCCATTTACATCTAACAAGTTTTATTCCTTTTGGAAGAGGTACAAGATCCCAAGTATCGTTGGCCATTAAAGAATGATACTCTTCATTCATTATTATATCCCAATATCGATGATCTGAAGCTTCTGCAAATGTCTCTGGATCATGCGTCTCTGAAACTTGAGCCAAAAGAGAAGAGGCTCGCTGGAACTGTGAACGTGCCTGATGCTGATCTAAAGGATCATCGACAACATCACCGACTGCTTCTCATGTTCAATGGACCCATCTAGGAAGTTGTGGAGCTGGTGCTTGTTTAGCTTCAAAGGACTCATGAGGAGGAAGGTGAGTAGGAGGAGGTGTATTTTCATCCTCACTGTCATCTTTGAAGAAGAAACCATAATAGGAACAGAAGAAGGAAAAAATGCCAAAGATGGATCGCAGGCCGAAGAAGGCACATTTGTCGAATTAGGCTCGCGGGCCAAGAGATTTTCATCAAATTTAACATCTCTTATAATAATAATTTCATTACAATGTGGTTGAAGAAGTATATAACCATTGACATCTTCAGAATAACCAACAAATATACACTTCTCACTTTTAGGCTGCAATGCTTTCCTTTTCTCATCAAGAATGTGAGCCCATGCTATATTGCCAAATACACAGAAGTGAATTACATATGGTTTAATTTTAGTCTAAGATTCTTATGGTGTTATATTTTTAAGAGCCTTTCTAGGAGTGCAATTTATTATTTAATTTTCACAGTTGATTGCTTTTGCCCAATACTTTAGATTTAATCCCTTAGATTGGATCATACAATTATCCATTTATTTTAATGTGCGGTTGTTTCTCTTAGCAACACCATTTTGTTGTGGTGTATATGGAACAATGTGTTTCATTTGGATGCCCTGTGTAGTGCATTAACTTGTAAAATTATTTTTCACATATTCGCCTCCATTATCTGTTCTTAACTTTTGAATTTGATATCCAGATTGATTTTCTACAAGGGCCTTGTAGGCCAAAACCTTCACTTTTAATTTTTAAGAAGTAAACCCAAGCACGTCTAGAAAAGTCATCAATGAAAGTTAATAAATACTTGCACCCATAAAAAGAAGGAGAAGAAAGTGGACCACAAAAATCACTATGAACAAGTTGCAAAGGGCCCAACGCATGCCAAGAGGCACATTTGTCAAAGCTATCCCAATGATGTTTGCCAAGAATGCAACCGGCACAAACACCATCTCTGCATGAAACAAGAGGAAGACCAATCACCATATGTTGATTACATAGTTGTTTCAATGAGTGATAGTTTAGATGACCAAACCGCTCATGCCAAAGTTTTCTCAAGTCATTGCTATGAGCAACAAAAAATGATGAAAAATATGATGAACCAAAGTTTCCAAACTTGTAAAACCTGGTAATATCATCAGCAATTCCAGTTGCAAGAAACTGCTTAGGATATTTTAGATCCTTGATTACAACTTGGTGAGGTGAAAAATCTACGGTTTTACCTTCACCTGAATGAGTGATTTGATATACTGATAGAAGGTTACAAGAAAGACTTAGAACACATAATACATCATTGAAATGAGAGTTTTCTACTTGAACTATTCTAAATCTTTCAACACTAAGAGATCTATCATCACCAACAAATATTTTCTTGGTGTTACATTCATTTAGAGCATAAAATATGTCTTTATCCTTAGCCATATGATAATATGCTCCAGAATCAATAAGCCACTCATCAAAAGAAGAAGTAGAAGTTGTATTGAGGGAGAAACCAGAAGCAGAAAGTGCATGTCCATGAGAAGAAGAAGAAGAAGTAGAATCAATATTGATGTTGTGCTTCTTCATCGCTGCTTTTAAATATTCCATCTTCTTAAAACATTTGGACTCGTCATGACCATATTTATTACAAAATTTGGAATGTCTGTTAGTATTATTAATTTTATATTTTTCTCCTTTGTCACCATTAGGAGTGGAAGCTATCTGAGTGGGTTTGGGACCCTTATATTTCTTGTTTTTGTGGTGAGGATGTTTCTTCTTGGGATTATTGGGTTTATATTTTTGATGGACGACTAAGGATTTGTTAGAGGTACCTGCAGGGTTGATCACTCCAAGTTGTACAAGCTTATCTTGCTATCTAATCAAAGCATCAAAAAAGTTATCAAGACTGGGTTTTTTATAAGTTGTCCCTAGAGTCTCTTGCATGGCATAAAAGGTAGATACAAACACAGAATATGAACTACCTATCTTAGAAAGAATAATATAGATGCAACAATGTTCTTCTATCTTTATCTTACATTGTTCACATAAATTTATGAGTGTTTTAAACTTATATAGATAGTCTTCAATGCAAGAAAAATCATTTGGACTTAAATTCAGTACTTGATTTTCTAACTGTTGTGCTTGAATAATATTGTGTTTACCAAACACATATTCAATTTTGTCCCAAGCTTCTTTGGGTTGATCAATTGATTGAAGGTGGAACCTTAAATAAAGAGAGATGGACATTCCGATTAATCCACATGATTCATCATTCCTATTATCCCATTTGAATTTCTTATCAGCATCAGTGGGTGGTGTTTCCTTTCGCAAGGTAATCTGGTACAAGCCTTTACTTCTTAATAAATCTTCCATATGGGATTTCCATTGGAATTAGTTGGTTTTGGTAAGTAATAGATTAATTGTAGAATCCATATTAAATATGTAGACAATATGTATTTAAAAACTTAAAAAGATGATCTAGATGGAAAGATCTCGAAAATTTATGCAGTTTTAAAAAAAAGGGAACTGAAAACAGACTTCGCATGTGAGAGTTATGCTCTTTTTAAAAAAGGCATAAATAGTAACCAAAGGACCACGTGGTGGTGTAAGTTGATTTATGAAGTGACCCACTTTTATAAAGAGAAGTGGGGATCACTTTTACAATGAATTTACTTTATAAAAGAAAAGTTGCATCCAAAATAAATGACTCTAAAATAAAATATTAAAGCTACTTATAGTGATTCACTTTTATACTTGAAGTGAAATACACTTTACAATTTTAGCATGAAATGTTTCAAAAAAAAGTAGCAAAAGAGAGACTTGAACTCAAGACCTCTTACTGAATAAGAAAACTTTTAACCAAATGGTCTAGCAAAACATATTGTATTGTTTAGAAAGATGATTGTTGTTGTTTTTACTATTAAAGATGACCTTGGAGAGCGTGATAAAAACAAACTATTTTCACAGAGGAAAACAATTTCACTTTTCGATGATAACAAGGGTTAGATATCGATTAGCTTACCCGGAAGACGCACCTTTTCCTATCTGTTTCTATTTTTTCAAGATCCCACAGGGTGCGGGGAAAAGAGCATACGCAGATCTAAAAGAGTAGCAAMCTGGAAATAAATAATATAAAACTGAAATAAAACAAAAATAATACTCTGCAAAAAWTAAAAAAATGCATATCCAGGATTTATACCTCTAGATCTAACTGAAATGGTTAAATCTTGGGAAAACAGAAACCTTTTCGAGTGAAATGAAAACTGTTCCTCATTGAAATGAGTGCTCTGAACGCAATGGAACAATCCTCTCATACCATAAATGTAYRAAAATGAAATAAAATGGAGATGAGGAAAATCGGCTTCACAATCTCAATCTACAACAAGAGCGGGTCTTCAAACAGGCTCTAATACCATGTTCGACAACACACGTATTCCAACAAAGGACGAACAACTTCAGTAACCACTCACACAACCAGATCAACACATTGATGTTTTGATGTGGTAAAACCCCTACGGGGAAGCATCCACGGCCCCAGCCAACGCGGGCACTTGGAGCAGTTTATTAATGCAAAAGAAAATTATTATAGAGAGATTTTACAAGAGATTTTCTCACAATCGATCATCAGCAAATGAACCTTCATGCTCTTTAAATAGAGATCATGGACCAATCAGGTGTTAATACATAGATCAATGGTCGATAAGATCAAGGAGAATATGAACCATCATATCACTCTATGTCAGGAACATATCATGATCGTCGGATTTCCTAACTACAAATGCATAATAATGCATACTAAATAAACACACTAAGAAACACACTTTTACCTAATGACACATTAGACCAAGTAGATATTAACTAACTCCTAAGCGTCTAAATATCCTAACAAAGACATTGTAGGATATATGGGGACATTGATGGGGGATTGAATGAATATCATCCCATGGTAATTATCTATATATTCATTATTGTATTTATATTGATTGTAATTATAAAATTTTATATTGTTTTAATATTTTTATACACATGTTACGAGGAAAATCTCTCTATGGTAAGGGCAAAACCACAACAGATGGAACGAAACCTAGAAATCAACTCTAATATCAAGTATGTTATATAAATTAAATGCTAACAAGGCAAGGCTAGAAGTCTACCTCATACGAACGTTTGAAGAAGACCACTGTTGAGCACACGACCCAAAGCTTTATACTTGTAACTTGTCCTCAAAAACCAAGATACACAAGCATGTGGTGATGATATATAATGTCAACATATAAATTAGCATAATCCATTGACATACATGACAAATACACCCATGGAAATTAATTCAAATATTTTCAAGATATCAATTGGACAAGAAAAGAGTATTTCTATTAAAGTAATCAACGGAAGTACATACGTGAGAAACATTTGTAACGACACATATCGAAACTGAGAAACTAAGTCCCTCTAGCTGGGCCTCCACCACTTCAATCCTCCGCAAAGAAAATATCACATGTAGGAGTCAATGAGGTTATCCATGACAAGATAGGAGGAGCTTAGGGACTGAACACAAGAAGTTCAAATTTTCAAGGACAAAGGGATGCAGACTCAATATGAAGTGAAATTTCTCCAGAGTGTCTTTGCTCTCAATGTTGAATTGTCAATTATCCAAGGCTTGGATATGGCTCTAATTATAGCCTTCAAATGGAAATGAAGGGTCTAGTCAGAGTGTTTCCAGTATATGGAAGGTAAAGAATCATGGATCTTGTGACATGGCATGGAAACCCAACATATTTTTAATTTTTTAGCACCAAACCCGATGTACGCGGGTTGTAGTGGAGAAACCTATGTATACACTAGTTTTCTAACTAGTAGGTCATGTATATGTACAAAAATGTGTATTTTTTTCTCTAGACTGAACAAAAAAGGGGTCTACAAGTATGCAGAGGGAAATGGAAGGCCATCCAAGAAAGATGCATGGAGTGACGAAAAATCTGTTCTAATATATGCCCCCTAATGTGTGAGGTCAGAGGAGTATCTGTGATGGCTGAAATCGATTATAATTCCAAGAAGTGGAGTAATGAAGACTCAGCTGAAAGTACTAGTTACTCATGAGAATATTACAATCCATAATGACTTTGTGCACATGGGTGCCAATCTAAATTACAATACAGATCCATGTGGATATATATCAAATAGTTGTTCATGGCCATGACTAGGAAATACAAATTGGATATACTCCATATGCTATCATAGTCATGAACAAGAAACAGTGGAGTCCAGTCTCAAATTAAACTGAAGATATCTGTATACAATGGAGTACAATACGATCTTCCATGTTCACTGTAGTCATATAGGTATTGGTCCAATGAAAGACAGTAACAGTCATGGGATGTTGTTACTATAAGTTGGAGGTCTTCTACATTATTTGTCGAAGGTAAAAGTATACATCATGTGAATAGAGTATTTGAAGTCGAACACAATGAGACTTCATTTGATTATTGATCATTAAGGTATATTGTTAACAAATCTGAGACAACCCACCGATAATGAAAGTAGGTTTCAAGGCACCAAGTACATTCCACAAGTCTGAATAATGGTGTTGAGGTCAAACACTTGAAGAATCCATCGATCAAGAGACATTGATGTATTCCCAACTGTCGATGTCAAGAGAACCTGCCACTAATGACCACAAGCTTCTAGGTACTCATAGGACTCTAGGTCTCGTTTCCAAAATAGATGAGTTGAAGTTGATGGAAGGAGACCCACTGGAAGGAGATAATTAAGGCATATCTCATCATCTAGCATGAAGTACAAAGAAATAGCTCGATGATTATAAGGAGCTCGAACAAATAGAATTTTCATGAACCAACGACCATGTGCATCTCTCGCATACACCAGATTAAAGTAATGCATGAAAGAAACCCTTTGAATAATATCCAATACGGAAAATTACTGACAAAGGTAAGGAAACCACCAATAGGGCTAATGGAATCCAAGACATTGCACGAATCCTAATGTGTGAATAGATTTCTTGTCTTCGAACACAAGGGAAACCCCCTAGTCAATGACCAATGGGGAGATGTCATCTGTTGGGCTTAATGTTACCTACCAATGATAAAGTAGGCCTAGGGTGAAAAGTAGGAAAAAACATTCATGTGATTCTAAGATACACTGAGGGTATGGATGACATGCAAAGTCAAGAGTTCTGAGGAATGGACAACGCAAGATTTAAACTTCCTTTGAAAAAGAGCATGATACATATGGATAACTCAGAAAGCATAGACTTAATAATGATTATTGACAAAATCTTATGACACAGGAGGAATTAAAAAACTCTCCATAGGGACTAGAAAAATAACCATTCGTATGAGTAAACTCTAAGTAACAAGCTCATCTTACTAAGGTCATGCTAAACCCAAAATTTGGATGAAAATGGACTCAAAATTTTGTGCTTTGTTCAAAGGTGACATGATTGCTGTCGATTGGAGATAATATTCTTTTCCCTGTCGTATTTTTTTGTTTTTTCATAGGCAAAGAAACACTATGATACAATAAGGGAAATGAGTGTCATGAGTAAGCAACTAGTTCCAAGAAGTGGATCATACCTATTCTCAATGAAAAGAAATGCATGTGGGGCATCGACACTTAATGGGATGTTTCCTCTATAGGTAAAGGGTGTCAAGATGCAAAGGATATATGGAAGGCACCGTTTGGCTAGTGATGCAAATTGTTGAGGCAAGAGGCTTATAACAAGAAAGTGAGAACCGAAAATAGGCTCAATAATGAAAACATGATGATGGAATGCAATTAAAACTTAAATAAAAATGTCATTTTTCATAGATTTAGTCCCCTAGGCCCGAAAAAGTATAAAATAATACCCAGGAGAACTCTTCTAGCCAATGGCGACTAGAGTATTCATTTTTCGTAATTAATCTACTTGGTCAAGAAAAGGGTTAAACTTATACCAAATAGACGTCCTTTCAAAACAATTTAATGAGTGTGAAAGACACAAGTTCACTCGACAATATTTCCATTTTTTGAAGTCTAAAAATATCTTAACTAAGACTCTAGGATGTTGTTCTAAGTAGCATATTATGGGGGCTCCCATGCAGGTCTTCTATCGAAATCCAACAACTCACTGGTAGTTGACACAAACTTGGGAGAACCCAAATCTTTCCAAGCCGAGGAGGATAGAATAATTGCAAAGGATCCTTCGTCTACAATACATAAATGAATACCCATTATTTGTAAGGGTGCAAAAGAAGGAAGGTGAGGCTCTACAATATTATTCCACTCACAGGAAACCATCCTAGGACTTGGAGGGAGCATACTTGGAGAGAGTGGAATGCTCCCTCGTTCAGAAGGTATAGAACTAGAAATGATAAGGACATGGTCGAAAGATGCATCACCCCCAAAAAGAAGAGTGGGATTGGCCAAAGATTGCATCGACAATGTCACTTCCTTAGACTTGTCACTCTCCAAGAGAAGAGTGGGATCGACCGAAGATTGCATTGGCATGACCACTTCTTCAACTATTGGTTGATAGGATGTGAGACAATAAGGTCAAGAGATGCATAACTCCCCAAAACACGAGTGGTGTCAGCCAAATATTGCATCGACACGATTGTTGGTTGAACAGGATGCGAGACAACATAGTCAAAAGATGCATCACTCTCCAAAACAAGAGTGGTGTCGGTTGAATATTGCATCAACAAAACCGTTGTATCGACCAAATAAGGATTAGAATGTGGTGATCATATATAATGTCAACATATAAATTAGCATAATCCATTAACATACATGACAAATACACCCATGGAAAGTAATTCAAATATTTGCAAGATATCAATTGGATGAGAAAAGAGTATTTATATTAAAGTAATCAACAAAAGTACATAGGTGACAGATTTTTGTAGCAACACATATCGAAACCGAGAAACTAAGTCCCTCTAGTTGGGTCTCTACCACTTCAATACTCCACAAAGGCAAACTCACATGTAGGAGTCAATGAGGTTCTCCATCACAATATAGGAAGAGCTTGGGGGTTGAACACAATAAGTTCATACTTTCAAGGACAAAGGGATGCAGACTCAATGTTAAGTACCAATACCAGATCTGAAGATATAATCAACACAATTACTAAATACACAATAGATCCACAAAGCAATATAGAATAAACCACACAATATTATTACCAAACCTTTGAGGTAGGGCAACACCATACAATGGATCCTATTATGGAAGGGATCCTCTCCTGTTCACTTGCCTCTTCGAGGGGGCATCCTTCTATTGAGCTACCGCTCCAAGTACAATATTTCTCTTCATGTCTCATTACATTGCTTGAACCCCTTTATATAGTGCTATCAGCTCCTAAGAACATTCTAGAGGAGGAATCTTCTAGAAGTAGAACCTTCTAAGAAGTCCTCCTACATTTATTATATCTAACTACCATAGTGGGTCTTATTTAATAATATAGTGGACCTAGTCCACCTTACATTGAATGATCTCCACTATTATCACTATGGGCCCTCTAGGCGCCCCCCACTACCTCTCTAGCTACCTTACATTCCATCCCCCTTATGAAAGCGTTGTCCTCAACGCTTGATGTACAACCATATACCAGGGTCCCATGGATAATTATGGACCATGATGTTGAAGAAGACTGAAGAACCAAAGTCCCATGTAGAAAGGAAATCCACCATGCTGAAGTAGTCCAACCACCATTGTAAGCCCGGGTCCCATGTCCAATTGCTCATGTGAACTCCCCGTAGAAGATTTTGGAACCGAATAACCAACTCCAAATGATGCTCCAAAGACTGACACCTATTATGTGGATCCAAATAAGAAGATCCATTCATATAGTGGAAAAGGGTCATAGCAGAATCTGGAATGAATAATACCACTGTAGAATATGCAAACTGAACACTGGTAACTAGCTCATGATCTGGGACATTGATGTTCTCTACAGAAGGTGGAGTAGAATCATCAAATAAAATATGGAAGTGGTTGTCATCCCAGAAATGACAACTATCCATATACCAATCATCACAATCGTCTTCAAAATCATACCAAGCATATCTTTCTTGATTATATTCATTCATAAGGCCCTGCATAAGAAATCTCTCCTGCATGTCATTCAATGAATCTTGAATACTATGAAAACTATCATTGAGACCATATGTGAGGCTGGCTGTGAGGCTATGTGTGAGGTTGTTTGTGAGGCGATGTGCAAATGCATCCAATCTATCATCCACTTGGGCTTTGAATGATTTAATAATTTCTTTCAAGGTTTGAGAAGAAATATCCATCTGAGCACCCTATGAACTCTTCGGTCCTGCAGCCGTCACGGAAAAACTCAAAAAATAAACCCAAGAANCCATATGTGAGGCTGGCTGTGAGGCTATGTGTGAGGTTGTTTGTGAGGCGATGTGCAAATGCATCCAATCTATCATCCACTTGGGCTTTGAATGATTTAATAATTTCTTTCAAGGTTTGAGAAGAAATAGCCATCTAAGCACCCTATGAACTCTTCGGTCCTGCAGCCGTCACGGAAAAACTCAAAAAATAAACCCAAGAAGTTTCGACAGAAAATCGCGGCTTTTTCTGGAAAAACCCTAAAAAACTGTTGAACTTAGAATGCTCATAACTTCACTTCCCGGACTCCGTTTCGGATGATTTTTTTTTTGAAATTGGGTGAAATTGTGAGAAGAACTTAGATCTGTAATTTATTTGAGCAAATTCAGCCTCCAAATGCTACAAAAATAAAAATAAATCGCGCCGCCGTCCGCAGAAAAAACTCTGAAAAATTGCAGATTTTAAAACCTCAATATCTTGAACTTCCGGACTCCGTTTCAGACGATTTTTTTTTTTAACTTGGGTGTTTTTCTGAGAGAAACTCAGATATACAACCCTTTTCTGCAAATTTTGTATAGAAATATACTGAAAATGTCTAGAATGTCGCGGCCCTCTTCTCCTAAAAAAAATATCTGCAAAAATAAAAAATAGTTGCCCACAACTCCGGCCAAGGAAAGTGCTCTGATACCAATTTTTAAGTACCAATACCAGATCTGAAGATATAATCAACACAATTACTGAATACACAATAGATCCACAAAGCAATATAGAATAAACCACACAATATTATTACCAAACCCTTGAGGTAGGGCAACACCATACAATGGATCCTATTATGGAAGGGATCCTCTCCTGTTCACTTGCCTCTTCGAGGAGGCATCCTCCTATTGAGCTACCGCTCCAAGTACAATATTTCTCTTCATGTCTCATTACATTTCTTAAACCCCTTTATATAGTGCTATCATCTCCTAAGAACATTCTAGAGGAGGAATCTTCTAGAAGTAGAACCTTCTAAGAAATCCTCCTACATTTATTATATCTAACTACCATAGTGGGTCTTATTTAATAATATAGTGGACCTAGTCCATCTTACATTGAATGACCTCCACTATTATCACTATGGGCCCTCTAGGCGCCCCCCCACTACCTCTTTAGCTACCTTACAATTTTTAAGAACCTTAATAGATCTACAAATATAATCACCACAATTACTGAATACACAATAGATCCACAAAGCAATATAGAAGAAACCACACAATATTATTACCAAACCCTTGATGTAGGGCAACACCATACAATGGATCCTATT
>JASDQU010437386.1:38364-49484 GCA_032191745.1 Picea mariana | reverse complement strand
CGTCCCCGGCAACGACGCCAAAATTTTGACACTCAGAACTGAAATGGGTTGCAGCAAATCAATCCCGAGGCAAACTCGAACCACTTTGGATTAGAAGCTGCCCTCTTCCAACCCGAGAGGGATCTCTCGAAAAATGTCACGAAACAAATTGAAGTAAGCGTGAAATGCTGAGCAGATTTATGGGTAAATGATGGTCTTGGATTTGTGGGGTTTGGGGGTTAAACCAGGGAAAAGGTCCATTGGGCATGGAGTCAAATGAAAACCGAAGAAAAGGGACAATAGTAGAGATTAAATAACTCGCGGAAAGTGAGGCAAAGTAAGTCTATCTTTCAGCGTTTTGATTAATCATGATGCGGTAGTGGAAAGAAAAAGGAAAGGTTGACGTAGCAAAGGATATATGCAGAGTTTTGAAAATGTAGATTGGTCTTACACAGCTGATAGTTGGTGCAGAGGAAAGGCAATAAACAATTACAGAAAACCCAAATCCTTTCGTTATAGTAGTGGTCGTACTAAAGTATAACGAAGCACTTCGGTTAGAGGAAAGCAAAATGTAATGCAGTCGTAATGGATTAAGGAAGACATAAGGCTCTGGAAAAGACAATATCCACTGTGAGTAAGGAAAATCAATAATGAAATTCAAACAGATTTAACACAGCTGAAAAGAAAAGAAAAACATGCTGAAAGAAATCGACCGTGATGAATCTCACGGTCGCAAAGAAAAAATCATCATTATTACTCAAATCTGGTTCACAAAATAACTCAGAAAGTACAATGAACCCTCTTGATAGAGGTTTTACCCTCCAGTCTCTCTCCCCTTTTACATACAACCATTATTTAAAAGAAAAAATCTAAGAGCAAATCTCTTTGCGTTTCAGGAATTCAAAACGGTTCGCCTTCATGGAAAACTGAGACTGCCAGGTGCCTCTGCGAGCACTTGGAACCATTACTAATCATGGATTATTGCTTTGTAACGCCAATACTCAGTTCCTCATCTGAAACGAATATAGTCCACGGTACATCAACATGTCTCTGGATATTTGAACCTTTACAATCCCGCTTTTATTGTCGAACCAGATCCCAATTGGAAAAACCCTCAGCAGATTAATGAATTCGTGGTTTTTCCAGGGTATCATATGGAAGGTTTTCCATACAATCTCTATCCAGTTCTATAAGAATTCTCATGAAAACATCATTTGGTTGTGCACGACAGTGAACTCCTTTTAGTCTGGTCCATGCTTCAAGAAGTGTCTTGTGTTGGTGTAGCATCAAATATGCAAGAACAACTATTGTGCTACGGATTTTGCCTTCGAAGCAGTGCACAAGAACCTTTCCCCCATTTCTTTCAACCTTCTCTATGAAATCAGATGCATCGTAAAAAATATAGCTAATATTTGCATCATCAACATCAGATATCTCAAAATTTTTATACTCAAAAAGGTATGTATATTGTGCTTCTGACTGGTCGAGCTCATTAGCACAGAGGCATAGAACCTGAGTGATTGGGATACCAAAGCCATTCATCAATGCGTTCCATGTGGAAACCATGATTGCACTTGGGCAACCCTCGCGCCTTTTATCCTTCACCGAATTCGGGCAAGCATATGGGGCAATCATTGGCCAAGCCTATCGGTTTAGAGGCAGATATGTAAACAACAATCGACAGTGCTTTCATGGTTGCCTTCCTCAATCCAGTGTTGATCAGCCGAATCGTTACCTCATCGGATGAGTTGGCACCCAT
Source organism: Picea mariana (assembly GCA_032191745.1). Taxonomy (NCBI): domain Eukaryota; kingdom Viridiplantae; phylum Streptophyta; class Pinopsida; order Pinales; family Pinaceae; genus Picea; species Picea mariana. Next base: position 47,746 of record JASDQU010437386.1, on the reverse strand, counting down.
TCCACTGCTGTAGCAGCGGGTGCATTTGAGCACCTAGTTGATAGCGAGTGAACAGATGAGAGCACATAGTTGCAAGAATGACAGTTATATCGGAGCCTGTAGTGCCCTCGTTGACAGAAGGACCATAACGCCAAGTGTGCTCATCTCCACTTCCAAAAGGTGCCGGAGTAGCAGACAATAGCTTCCTGTCCACTGAGAACTGGAAACTTAAAACGCTCATTTTTGCCGGATTCGACTTAAAAACCTCAACGAATCTGTCCGTCCCCTCGAACGTAATGACTAAGAGTGTTGGACAGTGTCAAACAGACCTCACAAAAATGGCAACAAAATGAACACCACCTTTCTCTGTGGTTCGAGCAGGAAGAGTAGAAATAAGATGGCCAACCCGACGTGAATTTGACGTTGGCATGCTTCCTTTTCAATGTTTAATATATTACACACTTTCACAGCTGAGTCCTGTTTTGCGCATGGCTTTTGAGAATCACAGTAATTTTGATCAATGATGATAGGATTCGACACATTTTCTATCTTTACATTTTGAATGTGATGCCTCGAGCAAAGCCAGAGTCACCCTGCCATGTTTTGATCCTTAGACCATTTGTAGTGTCATGCAAATAAGCACCATCCACCATTATATTAGACACTTGAGCTTCTAAGTTTCTTTCACCAAGGCTTCCCATGCTAATTCCATGATCAGGTCCGCATGTAACATTCTGAACCCGAATGTTAACGAACCCTACTCACTATAGAGATGCAATCATCTCCAGTTCCTATGGCGCTGTGTTTGATCACCATGTACTCTGAGGCAGTCACATAAATACGGTCTGTATTAGGACTATGTTCGGGAGCGGTGACTCTGGCATTGATTTCTTGTACAACAAAACATCTTTGGAAAGCCATGTGCATCTGTTGACTGTTCTGAACCATGCAGGTTTCTTGCACGAAGGTTGTTGATGGATTCAAAAGTTAGTGTCGTTGGAGCTTAGGAACATGGGTTGGATTTGTTTAATTTGCAGGATTTATTCCACCGTTCTTCTCCATCGCTACCTTTACGGTGTAGCCAGAGGTAATAGAGTAACGTATTCGTTGAGCATGATTTCTCTGCACGGTAGCCTCGCAGTTTTAGAAAAACACTTCCAACCATACCTCTTCTATTTTCTCATTATTAATTCCGTATTTACTACAGAGGGATTCAATACGTTGTTCTGAGGCGATATCACGAAGCATCCATCTGGAGATTAGCTTTGGTCTCTGTAGTGTTCCGACGCATTTTGATGGAATTCGGCAACCGCCAGATGCTCTGCCAGCTGTTACTAATCGATTTGGCAGGTGGGGTATTGATGATTCCTTCGATGTTGGTCTACTTTTTTGAAACGCCTCTGTCAGTGTTATTGGGCTGAGTGTCTTTTGAACCCTTCAACGTATTTCTTTGAGTGTTATTTCACTGTATTCGCTTCGTCGAAGTTCCATTTGGCAGCATCTCCTTAACCACCGCTTATCAGCTTGCAGGGGCACCTCTTCCAAATCATTGTCTTGGTTTTTGCTTGTCCAATCCACTTTAATTTTATTTTTATGGGTATCGCGGTAGTCTAACTATCACTATTCATGCAACAGCAGTTAAACAACGACGGAGGAGTAAAGAGAAGTTTCAACAGGTACCAACGCATATGGCAACCAAAACCAATGTACACGAACGAATATACACAAAGGCGAACGACACAATATTTTCTAAGGGCAATGTTAATTTCATCCACGACATCTATTTCTACCAGCATGTGTCTCCAAAATATCTTGCCTCTACATAGATTAAGAGATACAATCCACATTTTCTTCGGTGGCCACTATAACATGCTTCCTCCCTGATTTTGAGCCTGCATCCACCATGTCAATTGCTGCAAGAAGCGCATTTCATTATATCCTCAGCACTCTTTTTACTTTTCACATTTTCGTCTTTCCAAATGATACCAGTGCCACTACATGGTGCATCTAACCACACCCTATCAAGTGAATTCGGACCCAACACTTTTGGCAGCTCTCTGCCATCATAGTTGCAGATTATGTTGTTTGTTACACCCATTCGATGAATATTCGCAGACAAAGATTTGAGTCTCGAGTTTTTCAATTCATTAGCATATATTATTCCTGTGTTCTTCATAAGAGTAGCAATGTATGTCGTTTTTCCTCCAGGTGCAGCACTTCATAGTTGTAGTTCATCAACATCATGAAATACAAAGTTTGTGTCTAGGACATAGCCTACCTTCTTCATTTGTGCATTCAGTTCCTTTTCTCACGTCGTCTCTGTCATCCCATCTTCCAGCCACACTATAGATGTTTGACAGAAGAACATATGCAGCAGAGTCTTCAGGCTCTAGCTCAAGAATATGTTGTGCTGCATATTTTTCTAGTTCCAAATTACCATGGACCCTGCAAGCACCAAGCAAGGTCCGCCATATCATAGCATCAGCTTCAACAGGCATCTTATTTATAAATTCCATTGCCTCATTCAAGTGCTTAGCACGACTAATAATATTAACCATGCAATTATAATTCTCCATCATTGGAGTAATCTCGTAGCAACTAACCATGGAATTGAAATGATGGTAACCTTCATCCATGAGACCTGCATGGATGCATGCAGAAAGCACACTGACAAATGTCATGCAGTTTGGCTTCAGACCTACACATTGCATTTGCTCAAAGAGTTGAAGCGCATGTTTCCCATAACCATCTTGGGCATAACCTGCAATCATTGTGTTCCATAAGACCACATCCAATGCCAGCTTTCTATCAAACACTTCTTTTGCATCCTCTATGCTCCCAATGCACTGATGACATTCCCAATGCCAGCAGCCCCTTGTTAATGTGAATAAATGAGGACCGATTTTTACTTTGGGCAACATAGTCGAATTTAATATATGTTACAACACCTGCCACGTGTCCTCCTCAAATCAACGGTCCTCGTTCACTTTGGGACTTTGGCCTTTGAGAGTTCGAGACTCTGTCCCTCGCAACTTCATCTCTTTAGCCCTTCGGCACTTCAACCCTTCACGACTTCGGTCCTTTGACACTTCAGCTCTTAGCGATTTCGACTCTTTGGCCCTTCGCAACTTCAATGTTCAGGACTTCGGAGTTTTTGTCATTTTTTGGTCGTGAAACTCCTTAAGTAAATCTCCCATAGTGACGTAACATTACACACGTCACCTATTGACCTGGCACGGGCCAAGTGGTTTCCACGTGTCACTCACTGACGTGGTCTGCCACATGTCCTTGCTGACGTGGTCTGCCACATGTCCTTGCTGACATGGTCTACCACATGTCCTTGCTAATGAGGTCTGCCACATGTCCTTGAATCAAACGGTTGAAGCTTACTTCAGGTCTTTACCTGGAGTCCACAGATTTACGCCACGTCTATTCTGGATCAGACGACCCAGATCCACTTCGGACAATCTGATGCATAAGATTTATTTCAAATGATCTGACGACTGAGATCTATTTCATATGATTGGACGATCGAGATTTACTTCAGCTCTCTGTGCTTTAGGAATTTCAAATCTCAAACTTAAACTTCTCAAAGTGATTTCTCCAGAGCTCACAATCCATCGCCACGTATCCCATTAGAACTGATGGTTGAAATTTACTCTGGCTCTCCAACTCTCCAGGCTTCAGGCATTTTAGTTCTCAACTTGAAATTCTTAAAACGAGATTTTCTGAAGCGTAACCTCCTCACATATTTAGACCCAAAATGAATGTTGTTCATTGATCATGATATTAGATCGACGGCTTAATCTATCTGCGATGTTTCTTTTCCTTGGTGTTAAATCCAACGGCCCTCCATCTTTTCTTATCCTATTTTTCCACTTAATTTGATCCGACGACTGATGGATATTCGGGTGATCGAATTCTCAGTCGTTTTTCCCTTCTGAGCTTTGATATCTGCATATTGTTTGCTTCTCTTCCTGAGATTATGTTGTTCATGTTTGTCACCGTCGTCGTTGTTCTTGCCATCAATGGAAAGCACACGCTTCCTGTAAAACATGACAACAATCTCCCCCTTTGGCATTGATGGAAACCCTAAAAGGTTGCACTATTCTGCTTAGACCTCTAACTGTAGCATCCAGACCACACCTTTTCTCCCCCCTTTGACATCAATGTCAAAGAAAAACATGCTCCCCTTAAGTTGTTGCAGTACTTTTCGAAGGTATCAGATATTCGACCAACACATACTCCCTCTGATTAGATAGTATATTTTAACTAGATAACAGGGTCACGCCCAACTTATGGCGTAAATACTCAAACTAAGTTGTTTCAAGCAGTTTAGTGAAGATATCAACAATCTGATCTTTGGATGGAATATAATTCAGCTGAACAACTTTGTTTGCAACTTGCTCTTTGAGAAAATGATACTTTATCGGTATATGCTTAGTCTTGGAATGAAGCACAGGATTCTTGGAGACACTAATGGAATCAATGTTATCACAATGAAGTGGAATGGGATCAGTATAAGTTACCTTCAAATCTGCAAGAGCTTGTATCATCCATAAGATCTGAGTGCAACAAGTAGCAACAGTAATGTACTCGGCCTCTATAGTTGATAAAGAAATAGATCCTTGCTTCTTACTAAGTCATGCGACTAATGAATCACCTAAGAAGAATGCACCTCCACTGGTGCTCTTTCTTTCATCCAAACAATTTGCCCAATCAACATCTGAATATGCAGTTAATTGAAAATTTTGATTTCTAAGATACCAAAGATAGTAAGTCATTGTACCCTTCAAATATTTGAATATCCTTTTGACAGCTGCTAATTGACTTTGTTTAGGATCATATTGATAACGACCTACCATTCCAACAACTTGAATTATATCAGGACAGGATGTTGTGATGTACAAAAGACTGTCTATCATTGATTGATATGTTCTTTGATCAACATCAGGTGAAATATCATCTATACTAAGCTTGCAACCAACCACCAAAGGTGTACTAACAAGAGAGGAATCTTCCATCTGAAACTTCTTCAACATCTCTTTCAAATACTTTTCTTGAGAGATAAATAACCTTGCAGAACTCTGATTGATTTGTAAACCAAGAAAATATGACAGTTCTCCTATCAAGGACATCTCAAACTCAGTTTGCATAGAATTAGCAAACCACTGAACTGAAGGGTCATTAGTGCATTCAAAAATAATGTCATCTACATAAACCAAAAAAACTAATAAATCATCACCTTCAGACTTAATGTACAGATTGTTGTCAACAATACCTTTCTTGAACCCTTTGTCCTATAGAAATTTGTCCAGTCTATAATACCAGGCTCGTGGTTCCTGTTTCAGTCCATATAATTCCTTTTTCAACTTACAGACATAGTCAGGATTATATGTCAATGAAAATCCTTCAGGTTGCTCCACATATACTTCTTCTTCTAGATGTCCATTAATAAATGTTGACTTAACATCCATATGATATACTTTAAAGTTCTTATGACATGCATAGGCAAGAAATATTTTGATGGCTTCCAATCTTGCCAGTGGTGCAAAGGTTTCATCAAAATCATGTCCTTAAACTTGTGCATACCTCTTACAGACCAATCTGGATTTATTCTTAACAATTTGTCCTTATTCATTCATTTTATTCTTAAACACCCATTTGGAGCCAATTACATTCTTATCTGCAGGTCTAGGAACAAGCTCCCAAGTATTGTTCTTCTCAATCTAATCCAGTTCCTCATTCATTTATTTTAACCAATTTATATTTTCACTGGATTCATTAAAGTTCTTGTCTTCCACCATGAATATGAAGGCTATATGTGATTGCTCAGTGTCTTTGATTATCCTTCTCCTGGTTTTTACACCTTTGTCTTTCTCACCAATTATCTAACTTACAGGATGATTCTTTTGAGTAATTCTAGAGGGTGGATTTGATGTTGTCTGTTGATTTGAGTCTGCTTGAGTATTTGTATCTTCATCTGACTCAGATTCTTCTCCTTCTAATTCTTGGACCTTTTCAACTACAAATTCAACTATATCCTATGTTGTTGATTCAACACTGCTTACATCTCGTACCGAGATTTCTTCATCAACTTTTATGTCAATACAATCAACCAATTTATGCAGCCTCTTATTATAGCATATGTATCCTTTACTGTTTGTAGCATACCCTAAGAATATACCTTCATCATCCCTGTCATCATATTTGCCAAGATTTTCATCATTGTTCTTGATATAACACTTACTCCCAAAGACTTTAAAATGCTTGATTGAAGTAGGTCTTCCAAACCATAGTTCATAAGGAGTCTTGTCACTTTGTGGCCTGAGATGAGATTTGTTAAGAATATGTACAACTATATGGATTGCTTCTACCCAATATGTCTGAGCAATATTCCTTTCATTCATCATTGATCTTGTCATCTGCTGAACTGATCTATTCTATCTCTCAACTACTCCATTTAGTTGTGGAGTCCTTGGAATAGTATACTCTCTTTTGATCCCATGTTTATCACAAAACTCTTTGAAGTCCCTTGAACTAAAATCTCCTCCTCTACCAGACCTTACTGCCTTCAATCTTTTCCTGTTTGATTCTCAGTCAGAACCTTAAACACATTGAATTTTTCAAATGCTTCAGATTTTTCTTTAATAAAGGAAACCCATGTAAGTCTAGAATAATCATCAATAATCAACATGAAATAATTTTCTTTTCTTGTACCTTCCTTCCTTGATGGTCCACATAAATCCATATGTACTAACTGAAGAGGTTTCTCTGTTGATGCAAAGTTCTTAGATTTAAACTGTGTCCGAGTGAGCTTTCCTATTTGGCAAGGTTTGCATACATAATCATATGGATTTGATATTTTTGGAAGATCTTTTACTGCCCCATTGTTTCTAAGTTTGATTAGATGATCAAAATTTAGGTGTCCAAGTCTCCTATGCCATAACCAGATTTCATCATACTTGCTTGAGTGGCATTCTTCTTTTTCTTCTTTCAAAACATAAACATTGTTTTATGTTCTTATGCCTTTTGCAATCAACTGTCATAAATTCACAGATTGTATTTTACAATCTTTAGAAGTGAAAACAACTTTACATCCTCTGTCACAAACTTGACTGACACTAAGAATATTATGTTTCAGACCATCTACAAGCAACACATCTTGATCTTTCCCTTTGCCATTACTTAGACTTACCATTCCTTTACCTTTGATTTTTCCTGGTGCATCATTTCCAAAGGTTACATTTCCTGATTTTCTTTCACTTAGAGACAGAAACTTACTTTTGTCTCCAGTCATATGTTTGGAACATCCATTGTCAATATACTGGTGCATCATTTCCGAAGGTTACATTTCCTGATTTGCTTTCACTTAGAGACAGAAACTTACTTTTGTCTCCATTCATATGTTTGGAACATCCACTGTCAATATACTAGGGGTTATTTTGTCTTTGAGCTGAAAGTACTAGACCATATTTTTCACTATCTTTCTTTTTCCATGTGCTGGAATTTCTAGCTAAGGGTTTTATCCTTGGATCTGCTTTGTAATTCTTCAGATGGTAGTTTACAGCTTTGTGTCCGAAGTTATGATAGTTATAGCATTTGAGCTCATTATTCAATAGGTCAAATTGATTGGTGCAACTTTGTCTACTCATTGGTTGTTTAGTTCTATGTTGCAAATAATGTTTATTTCTTGATCTCCTCAGTTGCATGTCTATAAACTTAATTTGACAATTTGCAATCTTATGACCAAAATTAGAGCAGTAAAAACAATAACCATGGAAGAAATTTTGGTACTTGAAGGATGGCCTTCTTCTTGGCATTTGTTACTCCATGTTCTGATATCTTTTTTTTTTAATGGGATCATCTTGTCTTTATTAGCTTTTGGTGGCAGAGTACTCACATGGTATGATTGTCTGCTGACTTGGAACTTGATCATCTTTACTGGCTCTTTTCTTTCTGTCTATTTGTTGCTTGAACCACTTACACAGCCTAAAACAGTCTTCAACAAAGGAGATCTATGTTTTCTCAGAATGTCGTTTAGTTCTACTTAGGCTTTAATGCTTGGAAGATTTTGGAGATACAATCCTTTAAACTTCTCCATCTCTTTTCTGATTTTTACTATCAATTCTTCCAAGGCTTCACATCTTGACTTATTCTCTGATAATTGTTGTTTAAGAATTTCCTCTATTTTATTTTCCTCTTCTAACTCCACTTTTAGCAGGGAAAAGTCTTCATCGAGTTTTTTACTATCTTTCTCGAACTATATCAACAATTGTTTTTTTCTTTTTCTTCTTAAATATGAGTCTAGCAATTTGTTCTAGGGCACTGATCAGTTCTCCTTCCAAGTCAACCACAACTTCTTCATCATTAACATCACTTCCTGTGCTTTTATTATCATAATCCTCTTTGTCCATAAGCATAAAGTCATTAACCTTATCTTCACAAGAAGAATCACTATATGTGTCTCCTGAAGAGTCATCATTGTTTACACATAAACTTTTGTTTTTACCAAATCTCTTGGATTTGTACTTCTCTTCACCTTTAGATTTCTGATCCTTCTTCTTGTGTGGACACTTAGATGCAAAGTGACCTATCTTTTCACAGTTAAAACATTTGAATGGAAACTTTCCTTGGTACTTTCCTAATCCTTTCTTTAGTCTTCTCACAAATTTTGCTTCAATTTCATTAGGCTCACAATCCTCATTTTTATATCCTTTAAATGATGCTTCTCTATAGGTCAGTTTATCTTTATTAATCCTCATTTCATAAGCAGTTAGAGTTCCTAGAAGTTGATCAATAGACAAACTTTCAAGATGATTCAGTTCTTCTATTGAAGAAACTTTTGGATTAAAACTATTAGGTAGAGATCTTAAAAACTTTTGAACTAAAAATGTGTCTGCAATATTCTCACCAAGAACCTTCATGGCATTTACAAGCTCCTCAACTCTTAAGAAATATTTATTAATTGTTTCATCCTCATTCATCTTTAGTTGTTCAAATTTCAATCTATATGTCTGAAGTTTGGCATCTTTTACTTTCTCATTTCCTTCATAACTGCTAATGAGTTATCCCACATCTCTTTGGCAGAATCAAGATGCATTACTTTTACAAATTCATCTTCAACAAGCCCACTCAAGATATCATTCATTTCCTTTGCATTGAAGCTAAATTCTAACTTATCATCTTTGGAAGCTAGCACAACAGGTTTCATATATCCAGTCTCTACAACATCCCAAACATTAGCACCTAAGGCCATAATGTATGTTCTCATTCTAACCTTCCAGAAAGAAAAATTTGTTCCATCAAACTTAGGAGTCTTATTGGTCGAAGTTCCTTCATGAATTGTCATGTTTAAGCTTACTGATCTAACTTTAGCTAAAAGGAACCTTCTCTGATACCA
>JASDQU010437386.1:20778-38283 GCA_032191745.1 Picea mariana | reverse complement strand
AAATAATAAATATCAATCACACATATGATATGCACAGAGACATATATTCATGAGGAAACCCATAAAGGGAGAAAACCTCTTCTTATTAGAATGATAGGCAGTCTTTTAAGTTATGTACATCATCAATCTTTGAGCACCAACTCAAAATGAGGCTACAACCTCTTCTTTAACAAGCTGCAACTTGTAGAGAGAACCAACCCTCTAGTTTCTCTAGCACCCACTAGAAGGAACCACCAACTCCCTGAGTGTTCCAGCACCAACTGGATGGAAGCACCAACTTCCAGTCACACATGCACCAACCTGTATAATAGAGAACAAAGGTTCTCCCTTGCACCACCCTGTTTTTTCTAGCTGCAACCAGATGGAAGCTACAACTCCCTGTGTTCAAGCACCCACTTGAAACTCTGAGGACAACAACCCTCCCTAACACCACCCTACCACCCTGAAATATAAATATTTTCTTGCTGAAATTTATTACAGTGATACAATATTTATCAATGGATTACCATTCTCATCATTGTTCTGCTACACTTCTCTGCTCTGCCTGCATCAGTGTCTTCATGCTCTCATATTCTTGCACTTAAGTTCTCATACACTCTATTTTTTTCACCATTTATGCTCTATCCAGCATATGTTCTTCATCTCTGCATTTTCTCCCTCGGTTCATGCTGTGATATGCATTGCTTACAGTTCGACTACTTTTTACAGAGAAAAAACAACCTCTCTTTGTCATGACATTTTTCTTTTATTCCTGCTCTCATCATCCGTTACATTCCACATCTCCAACGCTCAAGTTGGGAACCTAAAAAATGCTCAGAAATCATAATTCCAACGCTCAGGAACAATGATTCAACCGCTCAGGAAAAATGATTCAGTTAGTCTAACTTAATCGTAACTGATCAAGAAATCACGAGATGAAACAACAACCCTTCGATCAGATTCGGTTTGATCAACATCGTTGGATTATACATGCAGATGCTTTTTTATTTTTCAATGTGTAACCTCCGATGTGGAGCCTAGCAGCGCTAGATCCTTCCCCTATCTTCCACTAATGTGACCTTGGGCGATGATATCATGTGACCATGCGATTGTGGGTGCGACCAAAGGTGGTTTGAGATAAATCCACTTTTCACCCCGCAATTCACTACAGAGAACCACAAATGCTTTCTCTAAAACCGTGGTTTCGATTATGTCCCACCTTCAACATGTTAAAGTTTGCGCACCTTCAATCCCCGCAATGCGACAAGATTGTCGATCTCACGATATTGACGGTGCTTCTGAACTGACGGTTCAGATCTATCCTTTCAAGTTTTGCAGATCAGATCTAACTTTCCTAAATCAACGATTGTGATTTACTTCATGATCCTGACTTCAATCTCAAACCCTGCTTTTCTCCGTACGCCAATATTCTGAAGTCGATGATCTGCGGACACCTATCCTTCTCAATCGATGACTCTTCCTCTACTTCGGGAATTTGACCTTTCAACCAGATCAACAGTTTTGCAGCCCCTTAATCGATTCAACGATTGAGATATCCTTCGCTACTACGGGCTTCGACGATTTCAGTTCTCAACCTTCACACTCTCCTAGAACTCTTTTAGTCGGAGTCCATAGATTCCTACCATATGTCCTCCTCAAATCAACGGTCCTTATTCACTTCTGAACTTCGGCCTTCAGGAGTTCAGGACTCTGTCCCTCGCGACTTCATCTCTTCGGCTCTTCATGACTTCGATCATTCGACACTTCAACTCTTCGCGACTTCGACTCTTCGGACCTTCGCAACTTCAGCGTTCGGGACTTTGGAGCTTTTGTCATTTGTTGGTGGTGAAAATCCCGAAGTAAATCTCCCAGAGTGACGTAACATTACACACGTCACCTGTTGACCTGGCATGGGCCGAGTGGTTTCCACGTGTCACTCGCTGACGTTGTCTGCCACATGTCCTTGTTGACATGGTCTGCCATGTGTCCTTGTTAACATGGTCTGCCACATGTCCTTGCTGACGAGGTCTGGCACATGTCCTTGAATCAGATGGTTGAGGCTTACTTCATGTCTTTACCCGGAGTCCACATATTTACGCCACGTCTCTTCTGGATCAGACGGCCCAAATCCACTTCGGACGATCTGATGCTTGATATTTACTCTGGACAATCTGATGACTGAGATCTATTTTGGATGATCGGACGATAGAGATTTACTTTGGTTCTCTGGCTCTCCGGGCTTCGGGAATTTCAAATATCAAACTTAAACTTCTCAAAGTGATTTCTCCGGAGCTCACGATACATCACCACATATCCCTCTGAATCTTACGGTTGAAATTTACTTTGGCTCTCCGGCTCTCTGGGCTTCGGGTATTTCAGTTCTCAACTTGAAATTTTGAAAGTGAGATTTTTCGAAGCGTAAACTCCTCACATATTTAGACCCGAAATGAATGTTGTTCATTGGTCATGATCTTAGATCGACGACTCAATCTGTCTTTGATGCTTCTTTGCCTTAGTGTTAAATCCAACGACCCTCCATCTTTGCTTATCCTATTCTTCCACTTAATTTGATCCGACGACTGATGGATATTCAGGTGATCGAATTCTCAATTGTTTTTCCCTTATGAGCTTTGATCTTTGCATATTGTTCGCTTCTCCTCCTAAGATTATGTTGTTCTTTTTTTCCATCGTCGTTATTGTTCTTGCCATCAATGACGAGCATGCACTTCCGGTAAAACATGCCAACAGGTATCAAAAAGATGGCATAAAGAAAAGTAAACGATGTCAAATAGATGTAAGAAAAATGCCTAATGTGGGGACAAAATTCCTTTAGCCAACACGATCTCACAAGCTTACTCAATAATATGATCAAATATGGGTTCCCAAGCAATTGGGAAATGAGCCGCATTTATCCATATTCAAAGGAGGATACAAAAACAACTTGGGGAACTACAAAACCATCTTGATCAACCTAGTGTTTTCCAAACTCATAAGAGGGATTATGGACAATAAGTGAGAAAATGGGTAGAGGAAAAGGATACAAGAGCCAAAGCGCAAGCTAGATTCTGACCAAAGAACTCTACCATTGACCATTACCTCATGTTTAAGAACATAACATAATAGACTTGGGAAAACAAAGGTGAATAACTATGGTGTTGTGTTGTTAATTTGAAGGCCTTTCACATTATCCCAAGGGAGAAACTATGGGAGAGGTTGAAAAAATGGGGGTCCCGAATGGTTGGAGGGAAGCAATACATAGGTTATATGAGTAGGTAAAGGATAACATAAGAATTGCATAGTGTCCTTCATAGAGATTCAATGGTGGCATCAAACTGACATGAGTTTGTCGTCTTTGCACCATAATGTCCAGTATTTAGAAAGGTCAGATAGAGGAATGGGTTAACCAAAAAGGTAGGGAAGGGTTGAACATAGCATGGATTATCATAAATCTCTTGTTGTTTGCAGAAATGTGACACTCATAGCTAGGACACTACACAACCTACTGGATCACCTTACGTAGAGTCCGTTTATGTGGAGGTTGGAGTGAACATGAACATGAAAAGAAAAAATGTATTGTTCTTGCTTGAAAAAAGAATAAAACAACCACGAATCATCTTCAAAAGTGAGATACTAGAGATACCCCTAAACATCAAATATTTGGGACTATATTTCAATGAGATGCTAATATGGGACACATGCATGAGGAATCGCTATAAGGATGGTGAAAATCATCTTCATGCCTACAAAATGATGCAGGACAACAAAGGCTAATAACTGGAAAATGTTATGCTCCCTCTTTTAAAATCTCATACCTCAGATAGTCGTGTATGGATGTGAAGTATGGGGACTAGTTGTATCTAGAAACAAAAGGAACTAGATAAAGTGAGTATAGGAAAACCTCAAAAAAAATGTCTCTGAGTAAAAATCACCACCCCTTATGAAATACTCCTAGTTGAAATGAAACCATACCTAATAGAAATGAAGGCACTGAGAAAATTGAATATGTACAGACAAAAAATGGAAACCATGGACAATGGAAAGATAGCAATTAAAATAAGCCAATATGTGTTAAAAAGGAGGAAGAAAACATGCAAATAATAATGTAGGAAATTTTTTGAACAACGGGATATAGAAGAAGATGGTGCCCAACAGATAAAAATACATTGAAAATTCATGTGGAAGAATACTATAAGAACAGAAAATGGAGAAAACGTGCCAAAAGAAAACAAGAATACTACATAGACAACTTCCATGGATAGGGGGGATCAAAGTGGAAAAGTACATCAAGTTTAACATCCATGGCGTGAAAAATAAGTAATAGCACCAGTAAGAACCAACTCACACGGGTTGAGATACATAATGCCCCACATTTTTTCCCTAGGAAACTAGAAATATATTATGAATTATCTAAGAATTTTATTTGCTTAGTATATTTTAAGACTCAAGCGAACTAATGAAGACATTCGATATGTGGACATCTAAACTTGTTTGATACCTATGTGTTGACAATATATAGGGGTGAGCACACGAAGTTGGTGGACAATAAAGTAGCAACAGGGTGCAGGAATGCGTGCACGTTTCTAGAAACGTGCATGTGTTCTTGATGTGATAGGTTTGGAAAACCTCAAACCTCCACTCAGTGTGCCACACATGCACCTTCCCAAGAACACGCACAAGTTCTTGTTGTGCACTTTTTTAAGGGACCACAGGCACGATCTGTGGCCATTTGGACCACACCACACCTCACGTTTTTAGATTCATTGAGAAAATTGAAGGGGAGAGGTTTGCATGCCGAGCAAGCAAGAAAGAGTTCTTGTGAGTAAGTAAAGAAATAAAGCTACAACCATTTTGATTTCCAAGAAATTGTTAACTAATATTAGGTTGTTATATGGGAAATTGTGGCACCATAGAATTTCCCACATAGTTATTGTTTCAATTTACTTACTTTCATAGCATAATAGCTACAATTGAGTTAACTATTTTATGCCTTTTTCATAACTTAGAAAATCAATTTCAAAAGAGGGAGCATGTTGCTCACCTTCCTTTCCAGAGCCAAGGATTTTGTAATTCTAACAAAGTTTATAAAGCCAAGTTTGGACAACTCTATTGACCCCCTTAGACTTGGTTATGAATTTTGAAAACTAGCATGGGGGATGAGTGGAGCTACTCTCTCCCACCCCAAGACAAACCCAACCATCTACATGGAGCCATACAAAACAATCGTCCCTTGTGAGAGATACAAATTCTAAAATGAATTATAAGTTTTAAAATCTATAATTTGAATGAAGAAAATATGAATTATTTGAGGATTTATTTTGTTTGATTGTGAAGAATTTAATGAATTTGGATTGTTTAAAATGCAACAATGAAGGAATAAAGTAATGGATAAAGGCTATCTATGTATAAAACTAGAAGTATATTTTACTTTGATCAAAATTATAGTAATGTTGTCCCTTTAAGTGGAGAATACCTTTATATAACCTTTGTTTACATATGGACAAGATCTGCCTCTTTATGATCATCCTAAAAAAATGTTCCATGTAGCACAAAATCTTAATGTAGAAAATGTTCCTTATATTAATAAAAACAACTTATGCTACCTTACGTAATGTGAAATCTTAATGGTTGAACATAAATATCCAAGAACTACCCTCCTATTATTTGAAAAGGTGGTTGAGAATTGATAACTTGGATGAATAATAAAGGTCTAACTACACCAACAAGTACTTCTCAATAAGTTGGTAAGACATTTATAAATAATTTACCAACTTAACCCATTCACAATCCAAGCCACCAATGATCATTGAATCATTATGGTAGGCCAATTCATCAAGGACCCCAGCGTTCACCATTAGGCATCTAACTTCTTACATATAGTGTGCAACATCCTAGGTACAAGCATCAAAATGTCCTTAATGGGACCATCTAATTTAAAATTTTGATAGTGAAGAAAATACAATTGCATATGAGCATATTATAAATTATGAATGCAAGTTACAATCACTTAAGATTGTTCACAATGACGTTGTTTGCAGGTTGTTTCCATTCACCTTTGAAGAAGAAGAAACTTGTGGAATTGGTATAAGATCCTAACATCATCCCATAAACAAGCCATGTATGTATTTTCGATTATTTTCTTCTCTTTTTTAATTTCTTAAACTATTTAAATTTGCATGTTTTTTGTAATTTTCTATTTCAATTAAAAAATGACCTAATTTATATGAAATCCCTTATTAAATTGATAATTAAGATGGAACCTGGAGACAATCAAAACCCCACACAAGCACATGAAGGCACAAAAAACCCCAATCCACTACAACCACCAAACATAAACACACAAATTGATGAACGGTTGACCACCTTGAGATCACTTGTCCATGAATTAAGGGGTACAAGAGAGCCTAGTCGATTGTCATTAGCCACTTCATTGGATGTCATTATATCTCTCATTGCAAGTGCCCAATGGAAATTAAATAGTATTTCTAAATACAAGGATAGGATGTTCAATTATTACAGGACTTGAATCGATAAAAACCAAGTCAGAGACTTAAATATTTTGAAACAATATTTGATGTCTCTATTTATTGATCCTAGATCTGGACTACAACCACATGTCAACAAGAAACGTGTTTGTATGGATTGGTGCATTCACCCATAATTTAGTGATAACTGGATGGATAGATGGTTCACGGTGTTCGGCAAACCTGGTTCACGGTGTTCAACAAACCTTCCTACAATAATAGGGAGGTGCCACTATATTTCTTGAGGAAATTATGGGCGAAATTTATTTCGGGCCACCATGTCAACTACTTTGACATTGGTGATTTATAGGGGGTGGGTCAAGGGTCTGCACAAGACAGAGAGAATACTAAGCGTGACCCTATTCTAGGTCCTCATCCTCCTAGGTGAAGGCCTAACCCCCCCTGCCCAACATCCTCCCATTATAGAGGGAATCTAGCAGGCACAAGTATCTTTATCAGTGTTGAATAGGAGTCTAGTGTAGCATGGAATTTTTGTTGCATTATCTTGGAAAGAGGTTCATGATAGTGACGTTAGCAGAGGGGTCGGACCTTCAACCCCTACAACAAAGTGCATCTAGGAGATGGCACATGGACAAAGAAGTAGTTCACGTGAGCCTCATAGATGCTTGAGTTGTGGGTAGACTTGTTATGGGTTGATGGAGGCTAGTGGACATCAGAGTTACATGGAGGAGGTTAGTATCTTAACCATCTCTGTGTTATATATATATTATTTTGTGCATGTATTTTGATATCTTATTGTATGATGTTTTTCAATTGTTACACCCCTATAGCAAACCCTATACGTTGATATATGCATCATTGTATCTCTCCACAATTGATGCAGCAATAGAGGTATTTTTTTCATTCGGTGTACTGCATACATAGGTATGTGTCACATTTGATCAATTCACCATAGTGATTTCTTTCTTTTTTGGCATCCTCAAACATAATGTTCTTGTGTTTCTATAGGTTGTGGTACCATACAGTGATGAGCAATGTCCACCTAGGATGGAAAAGTCACCACCTTCACAAGTATCATGTGTTGAGTTAAAGCTCGTTTAAATCTCAATTTTTTTTTACTTATGTTGTTGAATTTTACTTTTTGGTACTAATAACATTATTATTAATATGTATGCAAGTCACTCGTACATGTCTATCAAATTCCAATAATGTTTTCATAGCAATTGCCACTTTATATTGTCAGAAAATGGACAGACATCGGACCCCCTCAAACATCATTTCACATGACGTCGGTGTTTTGACGACACCAATATCGTCTATGTTGTGACATTTCATGCGGACACGTGTCGTCTTAGACTTCACTTTCCAAGCCCACTATGGACGTCGCTATAACAACACCTAGACATCACACCTGCAACGCCGCAGACCGTCATTTTTTCGACGTCTACGCTATATCAGGGACTTTTCACCTACGAAGTTGACGCCATGACAGCGACTCTAGGCACATCAGATGGTCGAGGGAAGGTTTGTCGGTATTCCGACATCTACTCTATATCAACGACGTTTAACCTGCGACGATGACGCCATGACAACGATGCTAGAAAAATCGAACTCCTAAAAAAATATACGTCGGTCTACTGATGGATATGTTATATCAGGGATGTTTTACCTATGATGTTGACGCCATGACAATGATGCTAGAAATTTCATACACCCGATGGAAGGTACGTCGGGATTCCGATGTCTACGCTATATCACAGACATTTCACATGCGACGTTGACACCATGAAAACGATGTTAGGAACGTCAGAGACCGATGGAAGGTAACATCGGGCTTCCGACGTGTATTCTATATCAATGACTCTAGGGACGTCAGAAGACCAACGACCTATAGGTATTTAAAAAAAAAAAAAAAATCACAAAATTGATGAGCCTCCTTTATGCAAACCACTACTATGACCAAGCAAATGGATAGTGAGATAGAAAAGGTCATCTTGGAGTGACCAGGACACATGAAAGACTAGGTTAATCTTGGAGTGAGATAGAAAAGGTCATCTATAAGCAACCTGTCCAAAGTGATAGAGTATTAAATAGGGTTGATAGAAATTTGGCGCTAGTTTTTGGGGGCCCTTAGCTATGAGAGAGGTCTTCTTATATGATTGGAGATAAGAAAACACCTAATTTGTGCCTTTAAAAGAATTCCTAGAGAAATGTTGATACAAAATACAGATGTTAAAGGGTATGACGATGGACCATATGTCCCTCTATTCCTTCTCAAGCTTTAGAATATGTTTGTTCTAGCTGCTACCTCTAACAAACTCGAATCTAAGTTGATTGTGATCTTTCTCAGTGACCTGGTAACCACCTGCTACAAAAAATCCATTTCATCACTTTCACAACGTATTGACAAACTTGCTACGAAATCTATGTTTATGATTTGCTTCAAACTGTTGCCCTGGTTTTGGATGTGTGCAAGCTATTTAGTGATTTTGGCCTTTTCACCTAATATTCTTAAATAATTCCATATATACTTCATGTCCAAAAAACCAATTTTGAGAGGAGAATTCTAAAACCTTAGTTGTAATCCATGGAAGCCATTAGGCTGTCAAAATTAGGATTTCATATTTAGTTATCAATTTCAAAATATAAACAGACAAAAATGGATGTTCTTTGAGTGTTTATAAGTTATTCCATGACACTTGAGCTAAGACATATGAATTCATGTGCATCTTCTTCCTTTGACTGATGTAGTTTTGCTTTCAATGTTCTATTTTATGTTTACAAAACTTTGTTCTTCTTGTACAAGTTCTTGACTTTCCTATGCAATGGTAGGGACCTTTTAACCATACCTCTATCGTTATCTAAATATTCCTCACATGATTCCAAATGTTTTGTTATTCTAGACTTCATCATTCTATTTTCCTCTCTCAGTTGCACAATTAGAACTTGTTCTTCCTTCATTTGATTCCTGAGTCTCTTGACTCTCAAGTCACTTTCTTCTAATGGGGACTGAATTTCAATCACTTGTACAGGCTCATGATAGGTAGGAGTTTCGAGTCTAATGTTATCATTATAGTCTAGAATCCTTGTTGCTGACCTGGTCAGAGTTTTTATAGGTTTTTCTTTTGTGGATGTCTCTTGACTGAACATTACCATTTTTCTTGATGAGACATGCACCTCTTCCAAGACCTGGACCTCTGTTGCACCTTCATTTATAGAAGCTAGATTTTCTTTCAATGTTGACCTAGTTAAAGGTTTTCTAGGTTTTATCATTTTCACTTCTTCAACAAAGAATTCAATATCTCTCTTACTTTTCTTACTATCATGGGTCTCTGTAACATCTTCAACATTCTTCATAAACCTGCTCTAATGGTTTTTTTCCCTTAGATCTCTCCTTAGACTATCTACTGAGAAATGTTTCAGCTTTAGATTCAGAGGTTTCCATTATGGTTGGTTGTTGTTCTTCACCTTTGCTTATTTTTCGTTTATCATTTCCAGGGGTTTCCTTATGATTTGCATAAAGAGAAATCCTTTAGATGATGGAGAACTAGTAGCTTATGGACTAAACCCTAATGTGGACAAAAAGGAATCCCACTCTCCATTTGTTTTTCTAAGTTCTTCTAGGACCAAGAGCTTGATGAGAACAATATGAAAAACATTGTTTTCAATCTACTTAGACTTTTCTTGTACCTTTTCATCAATCTTCCCCAAACTTATATAAAGGTAAAAGGGTAGATTGAGAAATTTCTTACCAGTAAAGTGCATGAGGAGTCTAATGTGATATTGGTAAACCCTATTGAAGCGCCCTTCACAAGTAAGATATCGTTGAATGACTCATATCAGCTTATCATATTGATCTATAATATGACTCCTTGGCACTCCTTTTGACAACTTTTCATTCTAATATTCTGGCTTGAGGTAGTCATTATAGTATGCAGGGTCCAGGGTCATCCCCTTAAACCATTTCTCAACTTGAAGAGGTATTTATGTAGATGTTGCAACAGTTTGTTCTGTAACTTGAAATTACAATTTCCCAAATCTTGTTTTGACTCCATCAAAATTCATGGAGAAATTCTTGGCTACTTCCATGTGGCATCCCTGCAAATTTTCACAGAAAGCAAGGCACCCCACTCGTTGAAAAGACTCCCTAAGGATAGAGTTTGAATTCAACAATTGTAGATCATGAGGTTCAAACCTAACAATATTCCCTCCTTTATACGTCTTCTTATGTTTCTTGTCAGGTTCTATATCTGTTAATTAGAGGGTAAGATGAATGGATCAAGCTTATATAGCAACGAAATTCAACAATATGCATGAATTATCAAAGCATTAGGGTTTAATCCGGAAACATGAGTTTCAACAGCAAGTATAATTTATGCAGTGAATTAGGAATTTGGTAAGGGACCGAATTAGAGAAAAAAATATCTTAATAGGATGAAAGGAATGATATTTAATCAGGCTATAAACATGCTTGAAAGAAAAAAAAAAATTGAGACTTTAGGCAGAAACATGGTTTCAACAGCGAACAAAGATTTTCACAACGAGGGAAATTTGAACTTTTTTATGATTGCAGCATGATCCAAGAGCCCAATTTTTTATAATGACTCATATTGACATGACTTTGAGACCAAGACACCACTAACTCCCATGCCCAAGACTAATTATTTGAACCGTTATAATGATGGGATGATTCTGCAACAAATTGACATTGACAGTTTGGTGTTGTGAAACATTAAGAACTTTTGCAGAGAACTCGAATTTGACTGGTTACAAGGAATAAAGGTAAAAAAATTGATTTTGAAGGCCTAATTAACCCTTTATACATGCACATTACATCCTCAAGACTCTCTAAAACATAATGGGATAACCTTTAGACTTTCCATTTTCAAATGATGAAAACAAGACTCTATGATAACCATGTGACTTGATCAACTTGACTATACCTTAACCAAAATCAACCACTCACTTATGACTCAGATGATGCTCAAATCCCTTAACCATGACTCAATCAAACTCAACCAAAAAAAAAAAAAAAATCATAAAATTGATGAGCCTCCTTTCTGCAACACCACTACAATGACCAAGAAAATGGATAGTGAGATAGAAAAGGTCATCTTGGAGTGACCAGGACACATGAAAGACCAATTTAATCTTGGAGTGATATAGAAAATGTCATCTATAAGCAACTTGTTTAAAGTGATAGAGTATTAAATAGGGTTGAAAGAACTTCGACGCTAGTTTTTGGGGGCCCTTAGCTTTGAGAGAGGTCTTCTTATATGATTGGAGATAAGAAAACACCTAATTTGTGCCTTCAAAATAATGCCTAGAGAAATATTGATTGGCTTGTTGCTTCATTCAATTTTAAATCCAAACTAGATTGTCTTTAAATGTGTGAAGAATGGTGGCTCTTGTTCAAGTGTGTAATCCACTTTTTTCACTTTGGATGTGCCTAAAAAATATGAGTCTATGGATGGAGTTTTTTTCCATAAATAACTTTATATGATCTCATTTTGGTAGCACAATCATAATTTGTATTACACCAACCATTGGGCAAGGTGTGGCCACTAAATCTATTGATGTTATCTATCTACAATAAAACAACACAAGTAACTTTCCATACATTTGTCTTTAGTGAGAAAACCATGGACCTCTCTTAGCTAACAAATTTCTATTTGAGCTTCAATATCCACAAGTATATTCTCATCATTCTTCCTCATATCTCTAGACCAGTTAATGGAAAAAAAAATGTTGTTTTAAATTTTGATGAAACTGAATGGGGACAAATTCCAGATATGAGTTTTCAAAGGGTCTCCATGTCTCTTTGAATTTTCCCGGGAATAAAGGATCTCCATGTTTCTTTAATTCATTCAAAAACCATAAATGTTAGATACGATGCCAATCCATTTTTCTTAGCATGCATTTCTATAAAATGTTCCTGCATAATGAAGGTGAAGAAAAAAACTTTATTTTGAAAGTGAAACTACAAAAAAATGTGAGGGATTTAAGAAGTGTGAGTGGGTGAGAACCAATGACAATGAGATTGTGAATACAAATTTTTGAAACTTAAAGTAAACCAAAAAACAAATTAAACTCTTGTGATGACTCTCACATAAAAAGTTGTCTTTCTTTCTCTTCCTCAAAGAGTCCTTCAAAATATACACACTAAAGAAAATCATACTTATACCATTAATCCTATCAACCTTCCACGTGGATTCATAAAAATCTTTACATGATATCAAGTATTCATCAAGGCAATATGTTAAATATTGAATGTCGATTCTTCAACATCTTGTTGCAAAGTACAATTTTTTTTTATCACAATGTCTTTACAATCTTCATGAAGCGTTTGCATGCTCTTGAGATTAGTGGTGAGAGTAATAGCCATTCCAATGTATGCCCTAGCAGTAGATCCATGAACTAACGCTTCATCAATCCCTACATGAAGCTAAGGTTTCTTTCACTCAATATAAATGGACTCGTATCTACCATTACTGGATGCAAGGCGAGAAAATAACAAGTACCAAACACATGATATATCTCAATAAATTATCACATAGCAAACCCTGCATTCATAAATAATCACATAACAATTCATAAACATTAAACATAACCAGAATCGATGGCTATATAAACTATGTTGAAAGGAGTAATCACACCTGATATGATGAACTAGTCGGCACAGTTGGAATGGTTTCCCCCGTGTGTTTCTCTTCAGTTGTATAACCCTCTGTTTGTCTTGAGCTTCCCTCACTCAACAAAGAAAGATCTTAAAGTACCAGCCAAAAACATTCAACCTCCATAAATATCTACAAAATAAATACAAGTCATATTTGTAGCACATTATTTACTCTAAGATGCAGTTTTATGAGAATGTCAGAACATACTTGAATGAGCTCCTCTTAGTTTCGAGAATAATTTATTGGATCCAGGTGTCTAATATTTGATCAAATTGCCTCCCTTGATTTAAAGTAGCAACAACGAAATCAACATTGACTTTGTTGTTTCTCTGTTGGATCGAGGGAGGTTTGCTCCAAGATTAAACGACTCCAATAAATTATTCTCTATTGAATAGGGCCAACCACGTGAAGGAGGAAGATTTTATGGCCCCTCCCCCTGCTCACATCACTCTCAATTCCCCAATACCCAACATATAAATCTATTGAAATATTTACAGCAAAAACAAACATATATACATACCAATATTCACAACTGTTTACAATGAAATAAAATGTTTCCTTGATCCATTTGGAGTGAGCTCAATTCTCCTAAGAGAAAAGTAACAACTATTCCATAACATCATACACTACACTAAAGCACTTTACATCTAAAACTAGATAATGGAACTTGATATGAAAAGAGGTTGTATTCTATTCCATCATATGACTTGGTTGGATTATTAAAATGCACCTGTAAACATCATAGAACTCATCCCACTTTGATATATAAGTGAAAACATGTTATTTTTCCAATATTTTTTAATCATAAATTCACTCAAAATACTAAAATGAATGCTTTGAAAAATAATAGGTCTAAACTCATATGTAATCATGAAGATGGTCTTAATGTAAGGTTGTAGGAAAGAGGAATATAGTGAAAAGTGAAATAAAAGGTTGGTAAAAGAATGGCATTTTGGCAACCCAACAAGTACAAAAGAGTGTTTCATAGAAAACATATTTTATAAATAGTTATTAAAATATTGTACATCATCATTTAGTTTTAGCCGACCTCTTCTTCTTAGGTCTAAAATTCCTAAGAATTTCATCAATATCCATGTCTTCGTTCTCTGGGTGCTCTTCAAAATATGGTTGTGATTGCATCCTCTCACACAGAGCACGTATGGTCACGGGGTAATCATGGGGCAATGGAGGAATCTGTGATGAGGCATCACCTACAAAAGAAAAATATATAAAATTTAGATGGTCAGTTTTTAAATATCATTAAACTAGTCCAGTAATATTAAAAAAAACACCTGCAATGCCATTATTTACCTAGTGCATTGGTCGACACCATTGGAATGGTTTCCCCTTGTGCTCCTCTTCAACTATACGACCCTCAAGTACAACATTCTCTACCATTGAGACCACAAACTTTATAAGGACAATCATAAATGTATAAGTAAAAGAAATATAAGTACAAAATATATAACTACAAAATTATTAAGTATTTGATTAAAATACAGCCATATTACTATCATGTGCCTCGTTCGTAGAACCATCTTGGGGCTGCACCCCAGTGGAATGGGACTGCACGGGAAAACCATCTTCTAGTTTCAACCTGCTATCAATGCACTACTCTCCAATACTAGTGTGTTGGTTGAAAATGTTGCTCCCCTGATTAAAACAAAGGTGTAACACATTAAATTTATCGATGATATCAAACATGATTGTATTATATTAATTAATAATAAAGGTTAATGTGGATTGAATTTTATTTACCTTATCCTGCAAAGTGGTTCTTGGTAACTGCCCTAAGATTTTCCGGTGTTCAACTACAACTTTATAGTCATATTTATAACCATGTTGGAGGTCTTCCTCCATGGTTTCAATACCGAATTTGTCATTCTGCATTGCATAAGAGTATTCATTTTTAATGTTATTAGCTGCAATTACCTAAAGTTTGAAGGCGATACAAATAATATATTTGGGTACTTACAATTTGTGACTGCAACTTCAAGTAGCCGCCCTAGCCTAGCCTGTGTTGGCCACATTTGGAAAGCCTTTCTTTTTTGTTTCTTTTGACGTGTTAGTCAACCTATTATCAAAAGTTTCAGGTATGTTAATATATACCACAATTTTATTTACATCTAAAAAAATTGAAGGTATTGAATTGAAATTGTAATTTGCCTTTTGGGACCAGAGGGTGTTTTTCCTTCATCTATCAATTTATTCTCTTTTGCGTCCTCAATGAGGGCCTTCTACTCCCTCTCTAGAATCATCATAGTATGCTCATACCTATCGTTGTTTTTCAAGTGTTTCCTATACGTTTCTCGCATATATTTTAAATATTGGACAATTGCGGCGATGGCCAAGGTCTTATTAAATGTGTCTACACCAAAAAGACTTTCAATATAATCCATCAATTCTTTTTTGAGGTTGGAATTCTGGGAATTCCACCTCTCCCGTATGGTGGGCCCAAAAATCAGCAACGCCTTATTCTCCAAGGACCTATAAAAATCGTTGTTACCTACACGCAAAAATATTATATGATTATTAATTTAAGAATAATAATTTAAATGATTTATATTTGTCTACATAGAGAACATGAAACAAATAAAAATTTAAAAATTACCTAGGACTATAACTTGTTTTAATGGAAGCCCTTCCTCGTTGACCATAAATGTGCCCTTAAGGGTCCTCGTGTTGGTCACACATCTTGATTTTGGAAAATCAACCATATAGTTGGTCAAATAATCAGCCTCATCTCCATCACCACCTCCAAAGCCTACATGTGTGGCCTCTTTCTCGATGTGTGTGTCATGGCTCCCACCTAATGGTGTGGAAGGTGGAGATCTGAATAGCTATGTCCTGACAACTTTAGGAGGGCCTATGTCGGGACCCTGTGGAATATGTGCAACACCACTACTACCGATACCATGCATGTTTAGGTCAACAAGATCCAAAAATCTCTATATAAGAAAGAAAACACTTTTTCGTTTAGATAATGTAAAAGTTAAAAATCAAGATTTCATAATTGATCTTATGACACAAACATAAAACCACTTGAAATTATGGTTATTACCTTATATTTCTTAATCCCTTTCATAACTTATTTGATTCTTTCTTCGACCTCGGGAGTTTGATCTAGAATATCTAACAAGTGATCTAGTTCCTTGTTTTCTTTATTGATCTTTTTTTTAATTAAAACCATAGGGTCAGGGGATTAATACAAATCCCTTTGGTCAAGCAATTCATCATCAACATCATGGTCTTCCAACTACATATTCAACAAAATAAATGATAATTTAGTTATGTAAGAAAATAAATAACTGAGCTCCACTTAAATAAAATGCACATTAAATGCAATTCAAAAATTGTTGTTCGTTTACCTGTTCTGAGGTCGTTTTTTATTTACCATGATCAGCTTGCCACATTACAGTAAAATTAGAACCGTGATCATTATCATGAGAAATAAATTCAAATGTATGAGAAATCCTCCCTCTTTATTGACATCCAAGGAGGAATGTTATTGTTGATAACAAAAATAGGCCACACTAAGTAAACAGACTGAAGCTCTCCAAATGGATTAACACCGTAGAGAAAATAGTGAAAATAATAAAATATAAGAGTCATTGCTTACAGATTGGGTAAATTAGTATATTTACTGCCCCCATAATAGCAACGTCTATATCTATTTGATTCAAATTGGAATCAATCAATAACTCTTCCCTTGCGGCTATTGATTTTATTGCACATACGAATACATGGTTTCCTTCACACCCCTCAAATACGCAATTGGGTCACTTATTTGTGGTCACAGGTCGTGTATTGTTTATAAACCCTGCAATATTCCTCATTTATTTTGGCCTTCTATCAATATAGATAGTTTCTCCTTTATTTTGATCATTTTCTTTTAGTTGTATATAATTTGCAACTAAGCCATATCTCCGCATACTTTTTGTATATTGGACTATTTGTATCCAATCTTTGTAGATATAAAAGGGTCCAACGTACTCCATCAATTCAGTTAATCTATTGTAACAAACCTTTATTCCATTCATGGAGAATAGCCCCAAACCATGTAATGACGATGGAGCAATCTGGTATATCCTTTTGTTTACACAAAAATTAGTGTTTATTTCAAGAAGATCCTTGGGTACCCATAGTTTCACTATATGTTTGTACCTGTTAAGAACCAAACATCAATATAGCATATAAAAACCTAAGGAAAAGTACTCAACGCCTTGAAAAAGAGATAATTTCAGATAATAAGCCTCTTCGAGGGGGCAACCTCCTTTTACCCCACTTAAATGTTCAAGTACAAGATGATTCAAAATGAAAATGTCTCCTTGGTATATATAGGAGACTAGGAGGTTTAATGGCCTAAA
>JASDQU010437386.1:10226-20678 GCA_032191745.1 Picea mariana | reverse complement strand
GTTACTATCTTCTTTTGTAAATCATTTATGTCCCTATGCATTTCTTCACCTTCATCAAGAGTCCAAGTAGGATTTTCTGGAGGCTTATTTGGTGTAGAAATTCCCTCTTTGGGTGGCATGTTGACCAAGTATCACTTTCGAACCTTGATTTTTGAGGTGGTTCTGCTAGACAATATGTCTTCTGTTGTATCTCCAAATTTTTGGCCCTTCTGTGTATGAAACTTTCTTTTATGTAGTTATTTGATATTTCTTCTCTGCAATGCCACAGGTCTGATCAAAATTGGATGTGCCAAGTGGAAATTATGGTAACTTCCCCACAACTTGCTGATTTTTGTCCTTTCCAGGTGATCTCACTTGTATAGAATTCCCCGCACACAATAATTGATATAAAAATCTGAAACTCGCACCCAAGATACTATAGACTGCCCACTATCCAATGCAACCAGTCCCACTCAATTTGGATACTCTAGCAAGAAGTTATGCTTGTTTTACCCGGAACACCTTCTTGAGGCTAGTCAATAGGACTAGTCAGATACCCTATCTTACACAAGATGTATATAAAAATTTAAGATGACCCAGAATCTGAAATTTTTACCACAGGTACCTTACTAATTTCTGTAAATTTCCTTCAGAGGACAGGGTCTGAAACGTTACATAAAAATGTTTATAGCGAAAATTCCACAATGACTCATTTCAGGATGATTCCAGAACCCTATCTTGTACAGGCTGTATCTCCGAAAGTATAAGGCCTCAGGAGATGAATTTTGAACCCAACGTACCTTGATCCATCTGCTAAATACCCTCCAAGCGGTTCCTTCTGAAACATTGTAGAAAAAAAGTTATAGCGAAAATTCCACGGTGTCTTAGATGTAGCAGCGAAACCCCAAGACCTTGAGCTCTGATACCATATGTTAAGAACCAAACATCAATATAGCATATAAAAACCTCAGGAAAAGTACTCAACGCCTTGAAAAAGAGATAATTTCAGATAATAAGCCTCTTCGAGGGGGCAACCTCCTTTTACCCCACTTAAATGTTCAAGTACAAGATGATTCAAAATGAAAATGTCTCCTTGGTATATATAGGAGACTAGGAGGTTTAATGGCCTAAAGCCGACATAAATAAAATAACATTACTAATCTAACTACAACTAATGGCCTAAAGCCGACATAAATAAAATAACATTATTAATCTAATATGCCCCAATTAAGTGGTAATGAGCCAATATTAGGGCTTAACAGTACCTCAAGGGAACCTCAATGTTGTCTATGCTCTCATGATCATAAGAACATGATCCCCCTTTCGCAATAAAAATTTCCATGCGTCTATGGAATTTTCTTCTGATCTTCTCACCTCTAGTTGATCTCCGCCTATTAGACCTACTAGATGTCTCACTTTACTCAATTCCACCTAAAATTCCCTCACTCAATGAAGATAGATCTGAAAAATACATGTTTGCTTGTACGTCATATAACACCATCAATGACAGAAAGTGACTTTTAGATCTAGTTTATGCATGATAAGATTGCCCTAGAATTTTGAAACTTGTGGCATAAGCTTGATATATTTTCTCTTGAATTGCCTAGTGGATTAGGGTTGTTAAGAAGTGACATATCATCTATTGTTGATATTGTTTTATTATATTTCATATCATCCCTAAGGATGTAAATTATCAGGGACTATATCTGGGAAACTCTAGGAAAGAGGTAAAATTTATGAAGTTCAAGACACTAAGTTTTTAATTTATAATTTCAGCAGAATTTTTAATTGAACTTTTTACACAAAAAATTGTTTTCTAGAGTCAATTAAACAAACAAAAAATTTCTACTAGAACCCAACAAGATAATGGTGGTATTGGATTGATGCCAATGTGGCATCATCAGGGATAGTGTTAGGTGGTATAGCAATGTGTCTACACAACTAAGTTTTGGAGGTGAATTTTGATTTCTTGGGATTGGTTAAATTATTCCATTGGTGCTTGGCATTTATTTGTTGAGAAAAACTAGTGCATTTCTTGTATATATTGTTGAACCCTATTAAGAAGTCCAATGGTCACAATTTCAATGTCTAGAAGCAATGTATGATTACAACCTTTAGATATTTCATTCACAAGTTTTTGGAGGTATATATGGATGATTGAATTGTATATAAATTGTTGAAGGAACATATTAGGTTTTTCAAGTTAATGTTTGATAAATGTAGGCAACTCTAGATCTCCGTAAATTTGAAGAAGTGCATAATCTATGTACCATTTGGCATTTTTTTGGGACACGTTGTCTGCAAGGAAGGAGTATTAGTGGACCCTTCCATGATTGTTTTCATTATGAATCTACTTACACCAACTAATGTTAAATAGATGTAGTCTACTTTGGTACATAATAGCTACTACAGAAGGTTCATCTACAACTATGTGAATTCCTATAGTATTATGGGAATACTATAGGAATTTGCATAGTTGTGGATGAACCTTCTACAACTACAAATGAATACTATAGAAATTCCTATAATATTAATCACAGAAAATTTATAAAAATTGGGGATTGATGGTATTCTTTAGCTATGTGTGATGGATCATTAAAGGAATGATATTCTATGGGAATGTCATCAAGTAGTTGCAAGAGGGAATGCTGGTGAAAAATTAATAGATCACAAGATTGTCCAAGCTAGTCTTAGATGGCCAACCATATTTAAGGGCTCTAAGGAGTATGCTAGAACTTATGATGTCTATCAAAAAGTATTTAAACCCTATAGGAGAGATGAATTACCCTTGAATCCAGTAAGGGATCTACAACCTTTTGAGAAATGAGATATTGACTTTGTGGGATATATTAAACCTCCTACTCTCCAATTCTAAGGCTTGATATATCATTACTGCAACTGATTATCTAACTAAATGGGAAAAAGTTGCACCTACATAGGATTTTATGATTGATAATGTAGCCAAATTTATTTTTGAGAATTTTATTAGAAGGTTTGGTTGCCCAAGGAATTTGACGAGTGACCAAGGTAGGAACTTATTGAACACCACTATAGCTACTTTGAGTACAAAATTTCTTATCTAGCATCATAAAAGTATCCCCTATCATCCTTAGGATAATGAGACTAGAGAATATTTAATAATATTTTAGGGAAGGTTTTGACTAAATTTTGTTATGTAATAGAGATGGTTGGGATGAGAGAATTCTTATAGTATTATGGTAATATAGGACCACTACCAAGAAATTACATACGAAACCACCTTTTTAGTTGGTGTATGGTCATGAGGATATTGTTCCTATAGAATTTGTGGTTCCTATATTTATATTTCCCATTCTACCCATATGATATATGAAGAGCTAGTTGCAAAACAACTAGTTGAGTTAATGCAATTAGAATAATATTAGTTTATGGTTGGTTTTCATCAATATGCAGAGAAGGAAAGGTATAAAGCATAGCATGAGCACTATATAAAGACCAAGTCATTTTCCAAAGGTGATTTAGTCCTCTTATATGACAACAAATATTTAAAGAATCTTGGAAAGCTACAAGTGCACTACTTGGCTGAACCATTTATAGTTGCATAAATTAGAGACTTAGGTGTAGTCCACTGGGCCTACCTAGATGGTGTTATTAAACCTAGATGGGTGAATGGCAGTAGATTGAAGCCTTATTTAGATCCTATAATAGGGAGTTGTATGGGTTGGGACAATTTTTGTTTTTAGTTTATCTTTGATTTGCAAGTTTGATTCAAGTGAGTGTGTTTGCTGCTAGTAAGTCTTTGGGTCCCTGAGTGTTTGTTTATTTTCTTTAGTACTAGTAATTCCTTATGGTCAAGAGGCCCGAGACTTTTGTTTATTCAGTCAAGTCAAGTTATATGTGTCAAGTCATGTTGAAGTTTGAGACTAAGAATATTTCACAACTAAAAATATTTCACAAGTTGAGAACAACTATATCACCATATAGCATGAAGGAATTTCCATGGTTTATTCTCTATAGAAGTTAAGACACTACCTTCTAGGAGGATGCTTTAAATTTTATACAAATCAATTTTCATTGAAATATTTGGTAAATAATCTTGTTCTAGAGGGTCATATTTGTAGGTGGTTGCTCTTCTTTCAATAATTTTCCTTTGAATTTGTAGTTAAACCTAGTAAACATATTGTAAGGATTGATCACCTTTGTAGGATTGAGTTAAGAGAACCAGGTGGTGCATTGGATGATAATGTTCCAGATACAAACCATTAAAAGTAGAGGCTATCTTGACCTATATAGAGGAGACTGGTTTGTTTCTAACTACTGGTGTTTCTCCTGAAGATTATTCTACAACTTAGAAGTATTAGTTAGTGGTTAGAGCTGGAAATTATCAGTTAATCACATAACAATTATAAAAATTGGGGATTGATGGTATTCTTTAGCTATGTGTGATGGATCATTAAAACAATGATATTCTATGGGAATTGCATCAATGAGTTGCAAGAGGGAATGTTGGACGAAAAGTAATAGGTCACAAGATTGTCCAAGCTAGTCTTAGGTGGCCAACCATATTTAAGGGCTATAAGGAGTATGCTAGAACTTAATATGTCTATCAAAAAGTAGGTAAACCTTATAGGAGAGATGAACTACCCTTGAATCTAGTAAGGGATCTACAACCTCTTGAGAAATGAGATATTGACTTTGTGGGATATATTAAGCCTCATACTCTCCAATTTTAAAGCTTGATATATCATTACTGCAACTGACTATCTGACTAAATGGTAAAAAGTTTCACCTACATAGGATTTTATGATTGATAATGTAGCCAAATTTATTTTTGAGAATTTTATTAGAAGGTTTGATTGCCCAAGGAGTTTGACCAGTGACCAAGGTAGGAACTTATTGAACACCACTATTGCTACTTTGAGTAGGGAATCTCTTATCTAGCATCATAAAAGTATACCCTATCATCCTTAGGCTAATGAGACTAGAGAATATTCAATGATATTTAGGAAAGGTTTTGACTAAATTTTGTTATGTAATAGAGATGGATGGGATGAGATAATTCCTATAGTATTATGGGAATATAGGACCACTACCAAGAAATCACATAAGAAACCACCTTTTTAGTTGGTGTATGGTCATGAGGCTATTGTTCCTATCTCTATATTTCCCATGATACCCATATGATATATGATGACCTAGTTGCAAAACAACTAGCTGAGTCAATGCAATTAGAATAATATTAGTTTATGGTTGATTTTCATCAATATGCGGAGAAGGAAAGGTATAAAGCATAACATGATCACTATATCAAGACCAAGTAATTTTCCAAAGGATATTTAGTCCTCTTATATGACAACAAATATTTAAAGAATCTTGGAAAGCTACAAATGCACTACTTGGGACCATTTATAGTTGCATAAATTAGAGACTTAGGTGTAGT
The DNA here is from genome assembly GCA_032191745.1 of Picea mariana. Classification (NCBI taxonomy): domain Eukaryota; kingdom Viridiplantae; phylum Streptophyta; class Pinopsida; order Pinales; family Pinaceae; genus Picea; species Picea mariana. Next base: position 15,280 of record JASDQU010437386.1, on the reverse strand, counting down.
CCAGTGGGCCCAGCTAGATGGTGTTCTTAAACCTAGATGGGTGAATGGAATTCACTTGAAGCCTTGTATTTCTACTTCATGATGAAGTTTGATTTAGATCCTATAATAGGGAGTTGTATGGGTTAGGACAATTTTTGTTTTTAGTTTCTCTTTGCTTTGCAAGTTTGATTCAAGTGATTGTGTTTGTTTCTAGTAAGTCTTTGGGTCCTTGAGTGTTTGTTTATTTTCTTTAGTACTAGTAATTCCTTCTGGTAAAGAGGCCCAATAATTTTGTTTATTCAATCAAGTCAATTTATCTATGTCAAGTCATGTTGAAGGTTGAGACTAAGAATCTTTCACAACTAAGAATATTTCATAAGTTGAGCACAACTACATCACCATATAGCGTGAAGGAATTTACATGGTTTGTTCTCTATAGAAGTTAAGACACTGCCTTCTAGGAGGATGCTTTAACATTTATACAAATCAATTTTCATTGAAATATTTGGTAAATAATCTTGTTCTAGAGGGTCATATATGTAGGTGGTTTCTCTTCTTTCAATAATTCTCCTTTGAATTTGTGGTTAAACCTAGTAAACATATTGCAAGGATTGATCACCTCTTTAGGCTTGAGTCAAGAGAACCAGGTGGTGCATTGGATGATAATGTTCCAAATACAAACCATTAAAAGTATAGGCTATCTTGAACTATATAGACAAGATTGATTTGTTTCTAACTATTGGTGTTTCTCTTGAAGATTGTTCCACAACTCAGAAGTATCAGTTAGTGGTTAGAGATGCAAATTATCAGTTAATCGCAGAAAAATTATAAAAATTGGGGATTGATGGTATTCTGTAGCTATGTGTGATGGATCATTAAAGGAATGATATTCTACGGGAATGTCATCAAGGAGTTGCAAGAGGGAATGTTGGAGGAAAATTAATAGATCACAAGATTGTCCAAGCTAGTCTTAGGTGGCCAACCATATTTAAGGGATCTAAGGAGTATGCTAGAAATTATGATGTCTATTAAAAAGTAGGTAAACCTTATAGGAGAAATGAACTACCCTTGAATCCAGTAAGGGATCTACAACCTTTTGAGAAATGAGATATTGACTTTGTGGGATATATTAAACCTCCTACTCTCCAATTCTAAAGCATGATATATCATTATTGCAACTGATTATCTCACTAAATGGGAAAAAGTTTCGCCTACATAGGATTTTATGATTGATAATGTAGCCAAATTTATTTTTGAGAATTTTATTAGAAGGTTTGGTTTCCCAAGGAATTTGACTAGTGACCAAGGTAGGAACTTATTGAACACCACTATAGCTACTTTGAGTACGGAATTTCTTATATAGCATCATAAAATTATCCCCTATCATCCTTAGGCTAATGAGACTAGAGAATATTTAATAATATTTTAGGGAAGGTTTTGACTAAATTTTGTTATGTAATAGAGATGGTTGGGATGAGAGAATTCCTATAGTATTATGGGAATATAGAACCACTACCAAGAAATTACATAAGAAACCACATTTTTAGTTGGTGTATGGTCATGAGGCTATTGTTCCTATAGAGTTTGTGGTTCCTATCTCTATATTTCACATTGTACCCATACAATATATGAAGAGATAGTTGCAAAACAACTAGCTGAGTTAATGCAATTAGAATAATACTAGTTTACGGTTGATTTTCATCAATATGCATAGAAGGAAAGGTATAAAGCATAACATGATCACTATATCAAGACCAAGTCATTTTCCAAAGGATATTTAGTCCTCTTATATGACAACAAATATTTAAAGAATCTTGGAAAACTACAAATGCACTACTTGGGACCATTTATAGTTGCATAAATAAGAGACTTAGGTGTAGTCCATTAGATCTAGCTAGATGGTGTTCTTAAACCTAGATGGGTTAATGGAATTCACTTGAATCCTTATATTTCTACTTCATGTTGAAGTTTGATTTAGATCCTATAATAGGGAGTTGTATGGGTTAGGACAATTTTTGTTTTTAGTTTCTCTTTTCTTTGCAAGTTTGATTCAAGTCAGTGTGTTTGCTACTAGTAATTCTTTGGGTCCTTGATCAATGGTGTTCTTAAACCTATATGGGTGAATGGAATTCACTTGAAGCCTTATTTTTCTACTTCATGATGAAGTTTGATTTAGATCCTATAATAGGGAGTTGTATGGGTTAGGACAATTTTTGTTTTTAGTTTCTCTTTGCTTTGCAAGTTTGATTCAAGTTAGTGTGTTTGATACTAGTAAGTCTTTTGGTCCTTGAGTGTTTTTTTTATTTTCTTTAGTATTAGTAATTCCTTATGGTCAAGAGGCCCAAGACTTTTGTTTATTCAGTCAAGTCAAGTTACCTATGTCAAGTCATGTTGAAGGTTGAGACTTGGTTGAAATCATAGTGTCATTGCAATCATATCAATTGCAAAACCATTAGGGTTCCTACAATCATTATTCTACCATTTGACTTAGTATGTTGGTGTTTTGATAGTCATGAAGGGTAAAGTGTACGTTATATTATGTTGAGAGTGTTAATCCCTAGACAAAGCCTTGTGTTATGTATGAAACACCTTATTAAGCCCTACGTATTGTCAATCACAATAGAAAATATCGATGAAGTCCAACTAAAAGAGGTGCAATCACAATAGATAGGTTGAACTCTTTACATGTAAAAATTAATGGAAGCTAGTAGGAAACGATGAAACAATAATGCTCTATGTAATTTATATAAGGTTAGCAAAAATGTTAGTCATTAAGCACACACAAATGTTTTCTCATTAATACTAGAACTCTCTGAAAGAAAAGATAAATCAAAAGGTTGAATTACTCTAAAATAACAGTTAAAATGCTCTATTCTTTAATCAATATTTATGAATAGTCTATGAAATTGAATATGCATAAGCATCGTTCTATCAAGTTGTAACAATAATTAGTACAATGGTTCTACTTCATTACTAGTATCTTGCTGGTATAACAGTAAGCTCATAATGATTACCATAATGTTACTCTTTCACACTTGTATTATCTAGCACACGCTAATTAATATAGTAGTCAAGCATGCAAACAAACCTTCTCACAAAGAAGCACTAGTTGGTGATGGAATCCAACATCACAGGATCAATGCGCAAGGGGATGAGTTTCGGTGGGTGGTAAATTTACCTTGACAACCTGCTTAACGAACTAACACCCTGGTGTAAGTTACCTCATCGAGTAGTGGGAAACCCTCCAACGAGTCTGAGTAAGTCTAGCCAATGTTGATCCCAGGTACAACACCACCCTCCATGTGTTTTCACCTTGGGTAGGAAGTATAAAAGGTTATGACCTCTATGGTACCATCTACTATACCAAAGCATAGGGGGGACAGTCGACAATCGACACCAAGACCAACAAAGCAAGGTTGATTACTTTGTTGGCCCCAATGTGACCTCATGTTTGACCCTTGTGTTAGAAGGGCTTCCCAAAGTTAGTGATATAGAAACTATATTTCACTCCCTAACTCAAATCTTTATGTTTGTTTAGCATATTTGGAAATTTATTCTCACATTCCTATTCCAAAGCTCTACACCTAAGCTAAGATGGGTTTGAAGAGCCCTAGAAAATTTGCTAGATAAATTTTAATTAGCACTTGATTTTAGGTTGTTTTTACTCAAAGGAGTGGTCGTGAAACTGATGGCGTTTCAACTCAACTCTTTAAACCATGCAAGAGGAAAATGAAATGCAAGAATTTTAACTTCGATGAAAACTAGCTATGTGAAGGAGCAAGAGGTTTTAAGCAAAGAAATAATTTCTTGATAGATTACTATGTGTGCACTACTGATGACAAAAAGTATGAGCTAATTATCCAAATAAATGGAAGCAAAATGACCCAAATTTTAAAAATACCATGCAAATGTCACAGTTCACTAATTAGTACACCTATACAACATTGAAAAGAACAATGTAATAAAGAAAAAATGATACAAATCCTTGTTTCATAAGAGGAATGTCACATAAGAATTTAAAATTTTTATGTTCTCTGGAAATTCTTAACCTTGCCAAGACATAAGAGGTGTAAACATGGTGACCTTAGTACCCAATAAATCTACCCTATTCAACCCATCTATGCTCCCTACTCGTAGACTATCCATTACCCATCCCATCTGACGCCTTGAAAATTATGACTCTCATCCAAAACATCTCTTCACTAATTTAAGACCCAATATAAATTATTGAACATCCACTATAATCTCAATCTCAAGGAAGACTCCTAGAACTACATGCTACAAATTTTTGGTAACAAATCTCAAGGTTTTTGGCAGTTTTTGCTAACAAATTTCAAATTTTTTGAAAATTTTTACAACAGATATTACGAGTGAATATCCATCATTTAAGTCGGTTATCTCAAGATCAAATACCCAAGATCAATTCTTGAAGGAATAACTCTCTTCAACAAATACCTACGAGTAGATATGTTCTCCCTCTCTTCTCTTCACCTAGCAAAGGACCGACTAGGGTTTATCTACCTACTCTGGAATCATAAGTAGGGTTTTATTTTGTGCCTCATGTCCATCTACCCAAATTCACTTTCTTGCATCCATGCCAAATAATTTCTAGACCCCTTGCTTGGAGACATCAACTCAAACTAATCGAAGCTATTCAAACCCTTGAAAGCATTGAAGGAATTCCTACTTAGTTTTGAGTTAGAAAACCTCAGAGCTAGAAAATCTTCCAGGCATTATATTTGAGTTAATTCCTACTTAGTTTTTAGTCATGCATTGTTACCATGAAATGAAGGGAGGTATTGGGAAATTCAACAACTCACCATTTTTTTCCTCAAGCTCTCTTTCCCAGTTCCATTTGCGAGCTATGCCTCCTTCCTAACCCTACCCTCGATCTCTCTCTCTCGGTCAGTCCTGTGTTCCCTAGCTCCTTGTCTCCATCTTTCTTCTTCGGCATGTATTAGACTCTATTCCCTACTCGTAGATTGTATTCGCTACTCTGGCTTCTGATCGATGCTATGCTATGTCTTTATGAATGGGCATGCACAAGTGTAATATTGAGATTTCGTTTTAGTATT
>JASDQU010437385.1:70393-87770 GCA_032191745.1 Picea mariana | reverse complement strand
AGAGTTATCTATGTATATTGAATTAAGTGTGTCTACAAGGATAATCGTCAAGTGAAAGTATTTATGTGAACATGAACATGAACAAGATAATAATGTGGTTTAAGTGATCATCGATCACTTTACAGGATCAATGATCCTTCCCAGTTAGCAAGTGAAGAATTATTGAAGTTAAGAGAAAGATACAGTAGTTTTTAGATTCAGATTAGACCAGGATCTAGTCGTCGAACCAAGAGAATTTGTGATCATTCAATCTGGAGAAAGATTCAAAACAGACGGTCGAATTGACATAAAATAACCAAATTAAACCTACATCATCCACTCACCATGCGATTAAAACACAATCGTTATATTGAGCGCCAGGGCAAGGGTAATACTCCACCATTGGTCGTTCTTGAGAAAGGAAATGATCTATGATCGAGATATAGTTCGTAAGATAAATAGCGTGGAGGATAACTATTGGAGTGGCTTGTACAGTTGGTTGGCATTGATGTCAACCCTTGGAGAGTGATCTTAGATATTGATGTCAGGGAGATTATTGGACAATTGGTTTGGACAGGTTTGTGTAATTGATGTCAACCCTTGGAGAGTGATCTTAGATATTGAGGCCAACCCTTGGAAAAGTATGGAATCCCTAGAGATTTGGACGGTATCGTTGGACAGTTGGTTGTCATGTTAGAGGTATACCATTGATATTGACACATTGTTAAGGTATACAATTTTCATGGTATTGATCATGGTATAGGTTGATGTACATGGTTGATGTGCATGGTTGATGTGCATGGTTGGCACATGGTATGATACAAGTGTTATTGATGTGCATTATTGGCACATGGTATGGTACAAGTGTTTATGTGCATGAATGATGCATGGTACATGGTATGGTACATGCACATATATTGTGATGGTATGTTGGTGACTTCGGTACATTCTTGGTAGAGACATTATTGGTAGAGACATGTTGAGAGGTGCCCTTGGTATATGATCCATGTCAGAGGATCCAGTGACAGGTTGGTCATGGAACTCGCATTTGATCGAGGAATAAAGACATGAAGGCTAGTATACTTGCATGTGATACTATTATAGATGGATAGTATGCATCATGCCATTTTCAGTGATATATGGAATGTCAGTGGCCACGTAGTTCCTCACAGGTGAGGAGATATGACTCTATGAAGTTTGAGGTCCCTCGAGAATATTCTAGAAGCCTCTAGAAGGTCATAAAGAATCTTGACCAGTCAAAGTGGTTGCAACAAGGGATTAATTATTGATTGGTTAATTATTGAAAAAGATTAATTAATTATTGTAGGAATAATTATTATTGCAAGGATAATTAATTAATTAATGCATGTCATTAATTAATTATCCAAAAAGTAAAGGGGGAGTTCAGAAGTTGCATGTCAAAGTAAAGTGGCAGTAAACAGAAGAAAATTAATTAATGTGAGAATAATTAATTATTGGAGAGATAATTAATTATTATAGGGAAAAGTAAAGTGGGTGTAAACATAAGATAATAGGTTGCATGTGAATTGCATGTGAATTGCATGTGAGTTGCATGTCAGTAATAAATTTGTCATATATAACAAAGAGAAGAGTCCATTGCAAATCACTTATGTGTATTCATATTTGAGAATACAGGTTGGAGATCCGAGACAGTGAGTCGAAGACAAAGAAGTCAACTAAATTAATGATTTTGTATGAGTCGAGAGTATGGAGAAGGGGTTTCATACAAGAATTCCTTGAGTATATATGTGGGTTTCAGGAGGAAAAGTGTAGAAATCCACGACCTACATGAGGAAAAGTGTGAATACCCGTGGGCAGAGAGTACACACATTCGTGGACCTGTGAGGAAAAATCCAAGAAGGTTAGGGATCATGAACTCAGTTCAACTTCATGGTAAAGGTATGTCCTCCTAAGTGTATTAGGGAGTTATTCTGAATAAATCAGGAACAAGTATGTCTAAGTGAGTTATAAGCACTTGATTAAAATAACTCTTTTGTGGATTTTGGTATGAGGTATGTGTGCTTGCAATCTTGATGAGATATTGATATCAGTAGCAGCAACCAAGATATCAATAGAAAAAATAGAGATATCAGTAGCAGCAAAAGGTATATTAGTCCAGTGACAAGAACAATGATAGGTTGATGTGGTAGTGACAGATTGGTCTACACTTATATTTCAGAGCAGTTGGACGGGGTAAGGAAAGGGGTTTGTATCCTCCTTCCAGTTGTAGCTAGTAAATCAAGAAGTTGGAGATTCCTTCAGGTTGGAGCCTGAGAATTACGGGGTTGGAGATGGAAAATTGGGAATTTGGTGCTTCCTATGAATATATTTCTTCTGAAATATAAGAGAAGAATTTTGTGGTTGTTGTGTTGGTTTTGTCAGTTGGGTGAGAAAAACAACAACACTTGCATGTCTAGATGAGCCTGTTAGATAAGACAGAAGTTTGTGAGTGGGTTATATAAGCCAAACACATGTGTAAACAAAGAAATACAACTAAAAACACTAAGAAATAAATGTTAGAAAGCATGAGAAACTTAGAACCATGAAAATCAAACAATGACCAACATACCAATGGATCAATAGATTAGTAGGAAAAACATCGTAGAGAAATTTTAGGGACTTATGAGTCCCCTCTTCCTCCTTGGGAGGGCTCTTAGGTTCTCTAATTGAGAGCTCTTCATACAATGGAAGAAATGGAAAATGGTGAAGAAAACTAATGCCTATTCCCTAAAGAGGTGAGCGGAATGGCCTATTGTAATGGTGCTTGAAGGCTTCCAAGAGAAAGGAGGATTCCCAAGGAAGAATTCTTGCATCATAACAATACTATGAAGATCTTGGTTTGTTAGCACACCCATGGATCTTATTTATAGCATTCATACATGGAAAAATGTAATTGGTTCATAGTGTGAACAAGGGGGGTTTTAGGGCACCCTCTATCCCTTAATCGTTCTCCAAGCTAGATTTCGCTCAGATATGAGTGTCAAATCATGTTGGGGGTCATACCAGAAGTGGTTGAGAGGCCGAAAATATCCATAAATGCATCGTTCATAGAAGTGCACAGATTTTCTCGTACATAGTCATTCTTGCATTCTTACATTGTGCGCGCTAAGGGATGTGTTGGCCTGCGTGTTGACGATTAAATTCACAATGAAGTTTGGCCAGCAAAGTATTGCTAAAGCCTATTATTATAAAAGCTAAATAATACTAGTAGGTGGGACCCCCTTGTGCTATTGAAGATCAAGTCTGGTGTTATTCGATATGATTCGACACTACTTTTGCGGCTGGTGATATCTTGTTTTATTCGATAATGGATCAGGCATTTTATATAGGGTTCCCTTGTTGTTTCAAGATCAAGTTATGCCGAAATTTTTCAGGATAACACTGTTGACTGTTCTTGGATCTAGGACTTATGACACCTATAATAAACACATGTTAGTAATAACAAATGAAAAGAAGCTAAAAGAGGAAATTGTCCTATGCTAACATGCTATACTATATGCATTGAAAAGGATTGTGGCAAATCCTAGCTAACATAGGATAGCCATGGGAGTTATTAAGGGTGTATATAATATAGTTGGTATGCATTTCTGCATAATAGAGATCATAGTAATATGTGATACGGGTGGCGCTCTTGGAAATTAATGGTTATTTGGATGATTTGTTGGGTTAATAGCTGGTGCGTACTAAGAATTGAATGAAATTGAAGTAGGTAAAGTGATGTGCATTTATTGCACATCACCTCTACCCTTACCGTTGGGTGCCACCATGGTCAGACTATCTTCCAAACACTACTACTATGGTTATGCTTTGAGTTCTCAGCAGGGAGGAAACGCTCGTCCGACTCGCATTTTAAAACATTTGATAACAGGTATGTTCTTTTTTTTTTCCCTTCATGAATCTACTCTAGTTATGAAATGGATTTTGGCTCAAGTGTATTAGTTGTGCTCTCCTTAAGTATTGCGACTGTGTAATGGTGATTGTGAATGAAACATTGATGATTCTCTTTGAAATAAGGTTGAAGTCGTAACATTACTAGTTATCCTGGGGCGTTAGTAGTCACAAGAGACCTTTGTTATCCTTGTTGGTTACTTGGAAGATCCTTGTTGGTATTAGTGGGCTATCTTCGTGTTTTCGCATTATTGCTTTTAGTTTGCGGGTTTATTATGGGTTTTAATGACTAAAGCATTAGTATCATAATGAATTGTACATATGGGCAATTGATTGATTTCACCACTAGTGGTCACGAAGTGGGTTTTTTTCATGTTCTTAATCGGCCCTATCTTTACCGTTGTGTGGTTGTTGTTTGATCGAAATGCACGAGGGTTATACCCTGCATGTGTTAAACTATATTTTCCATACCAAGTTGGCTCTGTTCTTCCTGTGATGGCTATCAAGCAAACCCTTAACCCCCCAGTCTAAAGTTTTGTAGAGGAGACTGTCGTGCATGTCAAGTTGCTATGGGTTATTGTGGATTGAATGTATGATTGATTACTTTGAATATGGATTCGCCCAGTTGGTCATATGGCAGTCGTTTTGGTTTGGCGTCTAGTTATTGTGATAAACCCTACATTGTAATTGCACTTTCGAAGTATACAGTCAACCTCCTTATGTTAATAACTCATTATTGTTAATGGAGAAGGCCTCTGCCCCAAATCGATTTGACCGTGGGTATGTGTAGTTACCACAGCTTGTTCGGTTGATTGATTTCTACAACAGTGGAAAAATTTTGGGGGTTATTACACAGTCACTGGTTATTGCACTAATGGTTATTTGGATGATTATCTGGCATGGGTTACAAAGGCTTGATGTGGCTCACGCATATCGTGTGTGTGCATGGTATTTTTACAAATGAAATAGTGGGCATGGTAAATGTGTTTTTCTTTAACTGAATCATTGTAGAGAGTATATCCACTACATCATTATATTTGTTCGATTGTATAAGCCTAGGGTTGCACAGCATAGTCGATTACAATGTAACTAAATCGGAACAATTGAGGGCTCTGCACGATGGTTGAAATATTTACCTGACTGTGTGTTTGGTGTGTTAAGTGAAAACATTGTGTCGTGGTGTTTTGTTGGTTGCACACTGTGTAAAACATAAATGACTGGGTTTTCACACTCAGAAATACCCACTAGTTTTTAAACATATTTGTTGTTGCCTAATCATTTGTTGAGATAGGTTGAATGTGGGTACCTTGTCATTTGGATAGGTGGTCCAGTTTTATAGTCACGTTAGAATAGGCTTGCACAGTGACGGGGTTACACTTGCATTATTGTATTATTCGGTGCATGTCTTATGTTGGAATGGTGGATGTTGTCTATTTAATTGTCAATTCGGTTTTGGCAATTTGATCTTGATTATTGGGTAACCACCTATATATTTTTTTTAAATAAATGTCATTGCATTCAAAGTGACAGACCCGATGGCAGTAATACTGTGACTTTATTGTTATTTTTGGAGTATATCTGTTGATTGGAGTAACGCATGGGTAGTGGTTGATTTTGATGGTTTACAGATTGGAAGTGGGTGTTGTTAAAAAATTGCTATAAATGCAAGGAATGTAAATGACAGGAACATAACCCTTACAAATTGTGTGAAATACATGTTTTCATGTGGCGACACTGTGTTGCATATTGATTATGAATAGAGAACTAGTTAATGCACATAAATTGTTATTTGGTCAAAGTGATTGATAGTTGATACATCTCTTTTCGCAGAATGTTTGTGGATCGCTTAGTTAATTTCATGAACAGTAATCATCTTTATTCCCTTCCATGATTTCATTTTCCACTAATTACAAATCATGTCACCTTCCCATATTCATTTTGTTTGATCCCTGTTTTGAGATTGATTACAGTCAAGAGAATTTATGTGTTAAAGTAGATGGAAGTGGCAGTGTCTTGTGTGAATTACAGTGAGGTTTTATTGGTTTCTTTATAGTTGATTATTGTTGTCATTGAGAAGTAACCATGTCCCCCCCCATTATATCATATTTTAACTGAATACAACCCCCTCACATATCCTAGAACCTCATTTCACCCCATGCTCGTTGATTAACAGTAAATCAATTTGTATGGATAGGATTGCATGAGTCTAATATGTTGTTGAGCCAAAATCCATTTCATATTTTAAAAGCATTGTCATGTATGGTTAAATAAAAGATTATTTGCTAATCAATCATGCATGCAGGGATGCACTATTCAAATAAAAGGCTGAAAACGTAGGTCTATCACACCTCTGTCAAAAATAAGGACTAAAGGATAATAGCATCAACAAGGGGAAATATGACCTTGAGTTTTATGACAGTTGACTTCAGGGATATTTGGACAGCATGTTTATTTTGGATACATGATTATTATATTTTAAATAACTTCAAATTTCATGAGCTTAGATTACCAAACGTGAATATGTTGAGGGGAGGCACAAGGAGGTGTGTTTTGATTAATTAATGGTTATGTTATGATTATTATGATTGTTATGAACTGAAGGGAGACACAAGGGGTCCCATCTACTAGTTATTATTATTTATGACCCTTATTATAATTATTACTCTTCCCCCTAACTAAATTTAGTTGAGTCTTTTAATTAACTTAACTAATGAATTCGTTCAACTTCTTCAACCAATTCTAATTTGTTAAAAGCAAAAGGAAAGGGAGGAACAAGAGGAGGACAGAAGTAGAAGCACGCTAAGGTTTTATCTTTGAGTTTATGTTGAGATAGTTCAGTTTTCATTCATTTGTATATTAATCACAGCCTAATTCTCTTTTGTGATAGCAGGGTTTTATTGTAGACAGCAATATTTAGGGTTGAATCAAATCATTCAGACACTTGTTTTTCAGAGGTGTTGATCTATCTTTGATAATTTGTATAGACTTGTATGTTTTTGAATTAATTTTCATGATTGATAAAGGATATTATGCAGGGTCGAGTGGGCAGAAATTTGTGGCAAGTTGATCCAGCTTTTAGAGTTCAGTTTTGGTTTTCTGTCAGAGGTCCTTTTGTATGTTCCATCAGGGATGTCTAAGTTTGACTTTGGTCTAATATTTATGTATGAGATTTTGTAAAGAAAATGTCTCTTTGGTGAATTGGAATGAAATAAAGGATTTCTTTATGTCTCAACTGTCTGGATTATCATCTTGGTGTCTTTACTTCTATTCTTACATTTATTTCAACAATCGTTATGTTCAGAAATTTACATAAAAAGTGAATTTCCAGCAAGCTTTTTGTTGATAAAAGACTAGCCTAAGCATTCGTAATTAATACTTGTGAGTTAGGATGTTATTTTGTTGGCTATAAACATAGGGTGATATTCCCGTCTACTTTTATTTAGCCAAGTAAATTTTGAAAATGCTTGAGTAAGATCAATTCATATCTTTTCCTCAATATTTATTTGGCAACCATACTGGGGAGATCTTCGATATCTCTCTGGTTAAATTTTTATACTAGATTTCCATCGATACATCTTTCTTTTCTATTTTTTATTCTTTGACTCTTTTGTTATTAATGATTGTTCCTGCTGCAAGGCAGCCCAATATTGAGCCTGGTCTCCAAGACCAGACCAACATCGCTTTGAACATGTTTCATACTATTTTAGACATTGCTAGGATATGTGTTGAGTTTAACCATTCTTGGTCAGTAATTGAAAGATATATTAGTGTTCAAGAACAATTGGAAGCTAGACATAGGCAGCCCAAAAATCAGCAGTAACCTTTTATTTCTTCATTTTTGGCCTTTCTTTCATGTCCTTAGATTCTTGTGCTTCTAGAATAAGAAGAAGAGGCTTGTCACCTGAAATCAGTCCTATTTCTGAAATAGGAAGAAGAAACGTAGTGTTATCTTCCCAACAAGGTTCTCTAAGGAGGAATTTATCTGACTCATCCACTCGTCTTTATTTCCCTCATCTCTCATCCATAAGATGGAATCTAGTGGTGGTTCTGGTGGCACTGGAAATGCTTCATATTCCCTATCTTCATCGTCATCAGTGATTGGTATCTTGTACAGCCACCATATCCCTGTCCAATCTACTACAAACCCCACCAAAGTCATTAAAAAGTATGGCTTTTTTCAGTTCAAAGAGGATGCCACAACCACACCATGGCATGTGTCTTCTCCTCTTAACTTAGTACCTGCTACTCACCCACTTCCAAAGTTTAAAGAGGACTTGCCTAGGTTTTCAGGAAATAATATTGTTAGTACTAACGAACACCTAGTGGCATTTTCTAATGCTTGTCATAACATAGGGGCTAACAACAATGACACTTGCATGCACTTGTTTGTCAATTCCTTGGAAGGAAAGGCTACGGCTGATTTCTTTGACCTTCCTCCTAAGATCTTGTCTACTTGGGAGGAGTTAATATATTGGTTCTGATCCACTTATGGGCAATCCAAAAGCCCTACCGAGAAGTTAAGGGAATAAAATAACGTCACTTATAAAGATGGTGACACCAGCAAGTATTTCAGCTTGTGTTTCACCAAGTTGTATAATCAAATCCCCAAGCTTATCCGCCCTCAGAACCAACTCGCTTTCATGCATTACTACAATGAATTTCCTTCTCCCTGCCGTCATAGGCTTGAGGAAAAGGTCATTGATAATCTCGGTTCTGCCCTGTACATTGTCTCAGAGTATGAGGAACATATTGAATGAACTGGTCTACCCCAGGGAGAATCAGTTAGACAGACAGATATTTTCGCTCTCTTACAGCTAGTACAACATATGAACAATCGTATGATAGCTTTTGAGCGGAAGGGATCTATCTCCCCTCTCACCCCTGGAGATTCATCCTCTTCCACACCCCCTTTTAGGAATCTAGTTGAAAACAATTTTCAACCTAAGGCTATCTTGCCTTGGAGTTGGTGTAGCTTTTACAAGGAACACCACGAAGAAACCATATGTGAGGTAAAGAAGAGTGTCAGAGATAAGATCTTTGGTAAAAGACTAGATGTTACTATCGTCATCCTAGATTTTTCCGAGCCAGAAGATGTCATGGTCATCAATACTAGGAACAAAGCCTATGCCCCAAAAGGAAAATTTGACCCCCCTTGCAGTTCTTCTAGCCCGAGTTCATCATCAATCGCTGCTACGCCTTAGGTTCCTAAAATTTCTGAGAGTCAGAGAATCACTCCTCCTCCCCCCTCTTCCAAATACAATATTTTGAATCAATTGGCCAACATCAAGGCAGATGAAACCCTCCTAAACATTGTTGTTGTCCCTGAACAACAAATGCATCTGAAACAATTCATGGAAGGAAAGGCTCCCGTTGTAGCCAATCTTTCCGAAGAGGTAAGCGAAGAGGATTCTTCTGTAAATAAAGTAGGTGTACATAACTTTAGATACCCTGTAAAAAATACCCCTTTTTATATTTCCATAAAAATCATGGACAAAATTGCCCATTGTTGCCTCATTGATGGTGGTTCCGGCCCAAGTGTGATGTGGAAGATTATTATGGAAGATCTAGGCTTGTCTTTTATAGATGAAAATGCCAGAAGCATGCTCTCCTATAATAGTCTACAACAAAATACCATAGGTGAGATTAAATATGTGACTTTACTTTTGTGCGCTCACCCCGAAATAAAGACGACCCTCAACATTCAAGTAATTGATATGTCTGTAAGCAATTACTCAATTATTTTGGGAAGGGATTGGCAAACCTTAACAGGTGGATACCTCTCACTCGACAGGACACATTTATCTGTTCCTCGGAACGAAAAAAACATGATAGTCCTTAGAGAAGGAGGGATATCCCCTTACATAGAGAGTGTCCCACAACCTAATGTAAACTATCTCGAAGAGGACCTAGGAGTGTATTTCATCTTTTCTTAAGAGGATAATATTCCTTTGGAACAAATCAATTTAGATGATGGTATGTGGCACATGCACTTTGACGGTTCATGCTCTAATGAAGGTAATGGAGCTGGTATTGTCTTGATTTATCCTATAGGAAAAATCCACAACTTTTCTTATAGGTTGGATCTTTCTTGGACAAAAAATCTCACCGAATTTGAAGCCCTATTATTAGGCATTGAAAACGCCTATAATCTTGGTTGTGATCACCTTTTCGTTTTTGGGGATTCTGAACTTGTTTTTAACCTTGTACGTAAGATTTATTCCCCTAGCAACAAGTTGATGAAACAATACACCCAAATTGTTTGGGCTCTTATCTCAAACCTATTGTCTTTCAATATCACTCACGTGAAGAGGGAACTAAACTCAATGGTTGATCGATTAGTTATTTTTACAACTTTTCCTACTCAGAAACATCTGCCACACAGACCTGATTGTACCTTTCAATCCCTATATCGTCCACATATTCCCGACAATGTAGAATCTTGGCAGGTCTTTCCTAACGAAGAGAGAATTTGTGCTTTTATCCAAAATGAACCTTTTAAGCCTAAGGAAATTATATCCATGGAAGATAACAAGATTCCTAAAGGATTGACTCCTCTAGAGAGTTCATTTTCTTTGAGTGATGTAGGAAACATGGAGAAACAAAAATAAGAAGAGTTGAAAAGGAAGGTGGGTGAAACCATCTCCTTGAACATTGGGACACCCGAGACTCCGAATAATGTGAAAATAGGTGCCAAATGTTCAAATGAAGAGAAGGATAAGTTTACCAAGTTGCTTGGTGAATTTCAAGATTTTTTGCTTGGTTGTATGAGTATATTCGTCGTTTTGATCTTGGCCTTATACAGCACACCATCCCCATTTAGGAAGGCGTAAAANNNGAAGGCTAGAATTATATTCCGAGTCAAGTATTCTGAATGGGTCTCAAATCTAGTCCATGTTCGGAAAAAAATTGGTCAGATTAGATTGTGTGTTGATTTTCGCGCATTAAATCGAGCTAGTATAAAGGACCACTTCCCTCTTCCCAACATGGAAATGATTTTGCAGGAATTTGCAGGGTCACAAATGATCTCCTTACTTGACGGGCTTTCCGGTTACAATCAAATCAAGGTAAAAAGGGAAGATAAATATAAAACCACCTGTATTACTCGTTGGGGTACCTTTGCTTATGAACGTATGTCGTTTGATTTCTCTAATGCAGGTGCCACTTTTCAAAGAGCTATGCAATTAGATTTTGACAATTTAATCAGTAAGATCATTCAGATCTACCTTGATGACTTAATAGTTTACTCTAAAACCCGATCAGATCATTTTGGCCATCTGAGAAAAGTTCTCATGCGGTGTAGGAAATTTGGAATTTCCCTAAACCCTTCCAAGTCCATTTTTGGTGTTACCGAGGGAAAGATCCTTGGACACATTGTCTCTTATTCAGGAATAAGTATCAATCCTGAAAGAATCACTGATATCCTTAACCTTCCTGCTCCTACTTTCAAGAAAGAAGTTCAAGCCTTTATGGGAGTTATTAACTTCGTTCGTAGGTTTGTTCCAGATTTTGCAGTGATGGTCAAGCCAATCCATAATCTACTTAAGCAGGACCATTATTTTTCCTGGACTGATGATGTTGGAAATGATTTTGAAGGGATTAAGAAAGCAATCAACTCTGCACTGGTTTTGGTGAAGCCGTATTTTGAGAAAGAATTCACGATTTATACTAATGCCACTGAGGAGGCAGTTTTTGTTGTCCTTATGCAAGATGATGGTCAATAAAATGAAAAACCTATGACTTACATGAGTCAAAGTTTGTCTGATGATGAATTTAAATACTCTTTTATTGAGAAACACGCTTTTGCTCTTGTTAAGGCTGTTGAAAAGTTTCACCACTACATCTTAGGTAAGCATACGTTGGTAAAAGTCCCTTTACCTGATGTTAAATTTTTTCTCTCACAGACTTAACTTTCAAGAAAACTTGCACATTGGCTTTCCAAGATCCAGGAGCATGATTTGAATATCGTGACTTCTACCACTATCAAGGGACGTGACCTAGCCCTTCACTTAGCTCAACATGCTAAGAATGGTGGAGAAATTGAGGAATAATATAGTTCCCTTTTAGCCCTCTTTTACATTGACGATCAGACCCTCCCTGTGTCTGAACATCCTTGGTACAAAAATTTGGTTTATTATTTACAAAACCAAAGATCTCTAGACAAATTAGACACTCATTAAAGGAGAAGACTTCATCTTGAATCTGCAAGATATGTCATTATAGGAGACCTGTTATTTCGAAGATCTTCTGATGGTGTGTTACTTCGCTGTGTAAACAATGAAGACACATAGAATATGTTGCAGGAAGCCCACAGCTCTTCAAGATTTGTCATTCATATAGGAGGTCATTTTTCTACCAAGACCATTGCTTTCAATATTTTTAGGAAGGGATATTATTTTCCTTCGATCTTTCGCAACTCTTATGTTTTTTTGAGGTCCTGCGACAAATGCCAAAAATTTGCTAGGAAAGAACGCCTTTCATCCATGCCATTACAACCTGTCCTGCCAGTTTTTCCCTTTTCAAAGTGGGGATTGGATTTTATTGGTCCTATTAACCCTCCTTCTTCAGCTGGGCAACTTTTTATCTTGACAGCCATAGACTATTTTACAAAATGGGCTGAAGTTTTCCCACTTAAACATTCCACAGGTGATCAAGTAATTTTTTTCCTTGAAAATAATATTTTTTCCAGATTTGGTCTTCCATTGGAAATTATTATTGACAACGGTCCCGCTTTCATTTCTGCTAAGATGAATTAGTTTCTAGCCAAGTTGTGGGTTAAACATTTCGTGTCACCAACTTATTATCCCCAAGTAAATGGGCAAGCTGAGTCCACCAATAAAAATCTGGTGAGGATCGTTAAAAGGCTCATCGAGGATAAACCTCGCCAATGGCGCACTCTCCTCACTTATGCCCTCTAGGAAGATCGAACTACCACCAAAATAAGTAATGTTTGTACCCCTTTTCAGTCGGTTTATGGTCAAGAATCCCTCCTACCAATCGAGCTGGAACTTTCTTCCTTAAGGTTGATGCTACATACCTAAGAACTAAATTCTTCAAATGTTTCACAAAGAGTAAATGAATTACTAGCTTTGGAAGAAAAAAGGATGTTTTATTTAGATAATATTAAAAGGAGACAGCAGACCATTAAGAAATATTTCAACAAGAGTGTCAAAACTGTCAAGTTTAAGGTCAATGAAAAGGTTCTGCTATGGGATTTGACTCATGCTGATAGGGGAAGACATTCAAAATTTCAGAAATTATGGTTGGGTCCTTTCAAAATCGTTTTTGTCTTAGGTACAAATTCTTACATTCTAAAATATTTGCAGGAGCGATTTTTTCCTATGGCACTAACGGTTCTCACTTAAAGGATTACGTGGAACCAACGTGAAAATCTCTACGTTGTCTGGATTTCCTGTATTTTAGTAGTCTGCTCTGTTTTCAGGTTTTCATTTTTTTTCTTCTACTTACAGTAGTTATTTTTTGTTTTAAGTATTTCCTACCGCCTTTACTTTCCTATCACTTTATTTCTGCCATTTTAATCATTTACAATTTTACTCTGTTGAGCTTTTTTTTGGGTCATCTTTTAGTTTCAGTAGAGAATAAGATGTTGGATCATATTTTCCACAGTGACACTCCTGCAAGCATTGTTAGTCAATAACAATCAAGCTTACACAGCTTTTATGATGTCGTTTCTGAAGGACCCTTGAAATTGTTATATATTTCCACTGATGTCTTATAAAGAATTGGTTATCTCCCACTTCTTCTCACCATTTCTTCATCCATTGAGAGTTAAAGAGAAAATCTGGAAATTTTCCTCYTTAAAGRTTAAAGAACATATTTTGGTCGATGGATTATGCATACAGTGGTAAAACCTCTCATACTTAACATTTTTCATAAGTTATTCTCGAGTTCTCGGACATATTTCCATTAAATTCGCTCACTTCCCCCTATTTCATAATCATTCGATTCATGTCTTCTTGAGTTTACTACTCTCGGTCTGTGAAACCATGATTTTTGGGTTCTAAATCTGTTAAAAAGAAATTTTCCTGTGGAGTCGCCAGTTTTGTTGACGATTAAATTCGCAACGAAGTTTGGCCCGGAAAAGTATTGCTAAAGCCTATTATCATAAAAGCTAAATAATACTAGTAGGTGGGACCCCCTTGTACTATTGAAGATCGAGTCTGGTGTTATTTGATATGATTTGACACTACTTTCGCGAGTGACGATATCTTGTTTTATTGGATAAAGGATCAGGCATTTTATACAAGGTTCCCTTGTTGTTTCAAGATCCAGTTATACCGAAATTTTTCAGGATATCATTGTTGACTGTTCTTGGATCTAGGACTTATGACACCTGTAATAAACACATGTTAGTAATAACAAATGAAAAAGAAGCTAAAAGAGGAAATTGTCCTATGCTAACATGCTATACTATATGCATTGAAAAGGATTGTGGCAAATCCTAGCTAACATAGGATAGCCATGTGAGTTATTAAGGGTGTATATAATATAGTTGGTATGCATTTCTGCATAATAGAGATGGTAATATGTGATATGGGTGGCGCTCTTTGAAATTAATGGTTATTTGGATTATTTGTTGGGTTAGTAGTTGGTGCGTACTAAGAATTGAACGAAATTGAAGTAGGTAAAGTGGTGTGCATTTATTGCACATCACCTCTACCCTTACCGTTGGGTGCCACCATGGTCAGACTATCTTCCAAACACTATTGTTGTGGTTATGCTCTGGGTTCTCAATAGGGAGGAACCACTCGGCCGACTCTCGTTTTAAAAAAATTTATTACAGGTATGTTCTTTTCTTGGCCCTTCATGAATCTACTCTAGTTACGAAATGGATTTTGGCTCAAGTGTATTAGATGTGCTCTCCTTAAGTATTGCGACTGTGTACTGGTGATTGTGAATGAAACGTTGATGATTCTCTTTGAAATAAGGTTGAACTCGTAACATTTTTTGTTATCCTGGGGCGTTAGCAGTCAAAAGAGACCTCTGTTATCCTTGTTGGTTACTTGGAACATCCTTGTTGGTCTTAGTGGGATATGTTCGCGTTTTCGCATTCCTATTTTTAGTCTATGGGTTGTTTATGGGTTTTAATGACTAAAGCATTAGTATCACCATGCATTGTACATATGAGTAGTTGATTGATTTCACCACTAGTGATCACGAAGTGGGTTTTTTTCCTATTCTTAATCGGCTCTGTATTTACCATTGTGTGGTGGTTGTTTGATCGAAAGGCACGAGGGTTATACCCTGTGTATGTTAAACTATATTTTCCATACCAAGTTGGCTATGTTCTTCCTGTGATGGCTATCGAGAAAACCCGTAACCCCCAGTTTGAAGTTCTGTAGAGGAGACTGTTGTGCCTGTCAAGTTGCTACGGGTTATTGTGGATTGAATGTATGATCGATTACTTTGAATATGGATTCGCCCAGTTGGTCGTATGGCAGTCGTTTTGGTTTGGCGTCTAGTTAATGTGATAAAACCTACATTGCAATCGCACTTTCAAAGTATACAGTCACCCTCCTTATGTTAATAACTCAGTATTGTTAATGGAGAAGGCCTCTACCCTGATTTGATTTGACCATGGGTATGTGTAGTTACCACAGCTTGTTCGGTTGATTGATTTATACAACAGTGGCGAATATTTTTGGGTTATTACATAGTCACTGGTAATTTCACTAATGGTTATTTGGATGATTATCCAGCATGGGTTACAAAGGCTTGATGTGGCTCACGCATATCGCGTGTGTGCATGGTATTTTTACATATGAAATAGTGGGCATGGTAAATGTGGTTTTATTTGAACCAAAACACTATAGAGAGTATATCCACTACATCCTTATATTTGTTCGATTGTACAAGCCTAGGGTTGCACAGCATAGTCGATTACAATGTAACTAAATCGAAACAACATTGTATTAAATTGAGGGCTCTGCATGATGGTTGAAATATTGCCTTGACTATGTGTTTGTTGTGTTAAGTGAAAACATTATGTCATGGTGTTTTGTTGGTTGGACATTGTGTAAAACATAAATGATTGGGTTTTCA
Organism: Picea mariana; assembly: GCA_032191745.1. Lineage (NCBI taxonomy): Eukaryota > Viridiplantae > Streptophyta > Pinopsida > Pinales > Pinaceae > Picea > Picea mariana. The sequence goes on along the minus strand of JASDQU010437385.1, from coordinate 71,822 downwards.
CACTCAAAAATACCCATAGTTTTTTAAACATATTTGTTGTTGCCCGATCATTTGTTGAGATAGGCTGATTGTGGGTACCTCATCAGTTGGATAGGTGGTCCAGTTTTACTTTCACATTAGATTGGGCTTGCATAGTGACAGGGTTACACTTGCATGATTGTATTATTCAGTGCATGTCTTGTGTTGGAATGGTGGTTGTTGTCTGTTTAATTGTCAATTCGATTTTGGCAATTTGATCTTGATTATTGGGTAACCGCTTATATTTTTTTTTTAAATGAATGTCATTGCATTCAAAGTGACATACCCGATGGCAGTAATATTGTGACTTCATTGTTATTTTTTTAGTATATTTGTTGATTGGAGTAACGTATGGGCAGCGGTTGATTTTGATGGTTTACAAATTGGAAGTGGGTGTTGTTAAAAAATTTCTATCAATGCAAGGAATGTAAATGACAGGAATATAACCTTTAAAAATTGTGTGAAATACATGTTGGCATGTGGAAACACTATGTTGGATATTGACTATGAACAGAGAACTAGTTAATGCACAGAAATTGTTATTTGGTCAAAGTGATTGATAGTTGATACATCTCTTTTCGCAGAATGTTTGTGGATCGCTTAGTTAATTTCATGAACAGTAATCATATTTAGTCCCTTCCATGATTTCATTTTCTGCTAATTACAAATCCCATCACCTTCCCATATTCATTTTTTTCACTCCCTGTTCTGAGATTGATTACAGTGAAGAAAATTTGTGTGTTAAAGTAGATGGAAGTGGCAGTGTCTTGTGTGAATTGCAGTGAGTTTTTATTGGTTGCTTTATAGTTGATTGTTGTTGTCATTGAGAAGTAACCATATCCCCCCCACCATTGTATCATATTTTCGCTCAATACAACCCCCTCACGTATCCCAAAACCCTGTTTCACCCCCTGCTCATTGATTAACAGTAAAGCAATTTGTATGGATTGGATTGCATGAGTCTAATATATCGTTGAGCCAAAATCCATTTCATATTTTAAAAGAGTTTTCATATATGGTTAAATAAAAGATCATTTTCTAATCAATCATGCATGCAGGGATGCGCTATTCAAATAAAAGGATAAAAACAGAGGTCTATCATGCCTCTGTCAAAAACAAGGACTAAAGGATAATAGCATCAACAAGGGAAAATATGACCTTGAGTTTTAGGAAAGTTGACTTCAGGAATCTTTGGACAACATGTTTATTTTGGATATATGATTATTATTTTTTAAATAACTTCAAATTTCATGAGCTTAAATTACCAAAAGTGAATATGTTGAGGGGAGGCACAAGGAGGCGTGTTTTGATTAATTAATTGTTATGTTATGATTATTATAATTTTTATGAACTGAAGGGAGCCACAAGGGGTCCCACCTACTAGTTATTATTATTTATGACCCTTATTATA
>JASDQU010437385.1:59746-70343 GCA_032191745.1 Picea mariana | reverse complement strand
GGGATATTTGGACAGCATGTTTATTTTGGATACATGATTATTATATTTTAAATAACTTCAAATTTCATGAGCTTAGATTACCAAACGTGAATATGTTGAGGGGAGGCACGAGGAGGTGTGTTTTGATTAATCAATGGTTATGTTATGATTATTATGATTGTTATGAACTGAAGGGAGACACAAGGGATCCCATCTACTAGTTATTATTATTTATGACCCCTATTATAATTATTACTCTTCCCCCTAACTAAATTTAGTTGAGTCTTTTAATTAACTTAACTAATGAATTCGTTCAACTTCTTCAACCAATTCTAATTTGTTAAAAGAAAAAGGAAAGGGAGGAACAAGAGGAGGACAGAAGCAGAAGCATGCTAAGGTTTTATCTTTGAGTTTATGTTGAGATAGTTCAGTTTTCATTCATTTGTATATTCATCACAGCCTAATTCTCTTTTGTGATAGCAGGGTTTTATTGTAGACAGCAATATTCAGGGTTGAATCAAATCATTCAGACACTTGTTTTTCAGAGGTGTTGATCTATCTTTGATAGTTTGTATAGACTTGTATGTTTTTGAATTAATTTTCATGACTGATAAAGGATATTGTGCAGAGTCGAGTGGGCAGAAATTTGTGGCAACTTGATCCAGCTTTTAGAGTTCAGTTTTGGTTTTCTATCAGAGGTCCTTTTGTATGTTCCATCGGGGATGTCTAAGTTTGACTTTGTTCCAAGATTTATGTATGAGATTTTGTAAAGAAAATGACTCTTTGGTGAATTGGAATGAAATAAAGGATTTATTTATGTCTCAACTGTCTGGATTATCATCTTAGTGTCTTTACTTCTATTCTTACATTTATTTCAACAACCGTTATGTTCAGAAAATTACATAAAAAGTGAATTTCCAGCAAGCTTTTTGTTGATAAAAGACTAGCCTAAGCATTCGTAATTAATACTTGTGAGTTAGGATGTTATTTTGTTGGCTATAAACATAGGGTGATATTCCCGTCTACTTTTATTTAGCCAAGTAAATTTTGAAAATGCTTGAGTAAGATCAATTCATATCTTTTCCTCAATATTTATTTGGCAACCATACTGGGGAGATCTTCGATCTCTCTCTGGTTAAATTTTTATACTCGATTTCTATCGATACATCTTTCTTTTCTATTTTTTATTCTTTGAATCTTTTGTTATTAATGATTGTTCCTGTTGCAAGGCAGCCCAATATTGAGCCTGGTCTCCAAGACCAGACCAACATCACTTTGAACATGTTTCATACTATTTTAGACACTGCTAGGATATGTGTTGAGTTTAACCATTCTTGGTCAGTAATTGAAAGATATATTAGTGTTCAAGAACAATTGGAAGCTAGACATAGGCAGCCCAGAAATCAGCAGTAACCTTTTGTTTCTTCATTTTTGGCCTTTCTTTCATGTCCTTAGATTCTTGTGCTTCTAGAAGAAGAAGAAGAGGCTTGTCACCTGAAATCAGTCCTATTTCTGAAATAGGAAGAAGAAACGTAGTGTTATCTTCCCAACAAGGTTCTCTAAGGAGGAATTTATCTGATTCATCCAGCTCATCTTTATTTCCCTCATCTCTCATCCATAAGATGGAATCTAGTGGTGGTTCTGGTGGGACTGGAAAAGCTTCATCTTCCCTATCTTCATCGTCATCAGTGATTGGTATCTTGTACAACCACCATATCCCTGTCCAATCTACTACAAACCCCACCAAAGTCATTAAAAAGTATGGCCTTTTTCAATTCGAAGAGGATGCCACAACCACACCATGGCATGTGTCTTCTCCTCTTAACTTAGTACCTGCTACTCACCCACTTCCAAAGTTTAAAGAGAACTTGCCTAGGTTTTCAGGAAATAATATTGTTAGTACTAATGAACACCTAGTGGCATTTTCTAATGCTTGTCATAACATAGGGGCTAACAACAATGACACTTGCATGCACTTGTTTGTCAATTCCTTGGAAGGAAAGGCTACGGCTGATTTCTTTGACCTTCCTCCTAACATCTTGTCTACTTGGGAGGAGTTAATCTATTGGTTCTGATCCACTTATGGGCAATCCAAAAGCCCTGCCGAGAAGTTAAGGGAATAAAATAACGTCACTTATAAAAATGGTGACACCATCAGGTATTTCAGCTTGTGTTTCACCAAGTTGTATAATCAAATCCTCAAGCTTATCCGCCCTCGAAACCAACTCGCTTTCATGCATTACTACAATGCATTGCCTTCTCCCTTCCATCATAGGCTTGAGGAAAAGTTCATTGATTATCTCGGTTCCGCCTTGTACACTATCTTAGAGTATGAGGAACATATTGAATGAACTGGTCTACCCCAGGGAGAATCAGTTAGACAGACAAATATTTTCGCTCTCTTACAGCTAGTACAAGATATGAACAATCGTATGATAGATTTTGAGCGGAAGGGAACTGTCTCCCCTCTCACCCTGGAGCTTCATCCTCTTCCACACCCCCTTTTAGGAATCTAGTTGAAAACAATTTTCAACCTAAGGCTATCTTGCCTCGGAGTTGGTGTAGCTTTTACAAGGAACACCACGAAGAAACCATATGTGAGGTAAAGAAGAGTGCCAGAGATAAGATCTTTGGTAAAAGACTAGATGCTACTATCATCATCCTAGATTTTTCTGAGCTAGAAGATGTCATGGTCATCAATACTAGGAACAAATCCTATGCCCCAAAAGGAAAATTTGACCCCCCTTGCAGTTCTTCTAGCCTGAGTTCATCATCAATCGTTGCTACACCTTAGGTTCCTAAAATTTCTGAGAGTCAGAGAATCACTCCTCCTCCCCCCTCTTCCAAATACAATATCTTAAATCAATTGGCCAACATCAAGGCAGATGAAACCCTCCTAAACATGGTTGTTGTCACTGAACAACAAATGCATCTGAAACAATTCATGGAAGGAAAGGCTCCCGTTGTAGCCAATCTTTCTGAAGAGGTAAGCGAAGAGGATTCTTCTGTAAATAAAGTAGGTGTACATAACTTTAGATACCCTGTAAAAAATCTCCCTTTTTATATTTCCATAAAAATCATGGACAAAATTGCCCATTGTTGCCTCATTGATGGTGGTTCCGGCCCAAGTGTGATGTGGAATATTATTATGGAAGATCTAGGCTTGTCTTTTATAGATGAAAACGCCAGAAGCATGCTCTCCTATAATGGTCTACAACAAAAGACCATAGGTGAGATTAAATATGTGACTTTACTTTTGTGCGCTCACCCTGAAATAAAGACGACCCTCAACATTCAAGTAATTGATATGTCTGTAAGCAATTACTCAATTATTTTGGGAAGGGATTGGCAAACCTTAACAGGTGGATACCTCTCACTCGACAGGACACATTTAGCTGTTCCTCGGAACGAAAAAAACATTATAGTCCTTAGAGAAGGAGGGATATCCCCTTACATAGAGAGTGTCCCACAACCTAATGTAAACTATCTCGAAGAGGACCTAGGAATGTATTTCATCTTTTCTTAAGAGGATAATATTCCTTTGGAACAAATCAATTTAGATGATGGTATGTGGCACATGCACTTTAATGGTTCATGCTCTAATGAAGGTAATGGAGCTAGTATTGTCTTGATTTATCCTATAGGAAAAATCCACAACTTTTCTTATAGGTTGGATCTTTCTTGCACAAACAATCTCACCGAATTTGAAGCCCTATTATTAGGCATTGAAAACGCCTATAATCTTGGTTGTGATCACCTTTTCATTTTTGGGGATTCTGAACTTGTTGTTAACCTTGTACGTAAGATTTATTCCCCTAGCAACAAGTTGATGAAACGATACACCCAAATTGTTTGGGCTCTTATCTCAAACCTATTGTCTTTCAATATCACTCGCGTGAAGAGGGAACTAAACTCAATGATTGATCGATTAGTTGTTTTTACAGCTTTTCCTACTCGGAAACTTCTGCCACACAGACCTGATTGTACCTTTCAATCCCTATATCATCCACATATTCCCGACAATGTAGAATCTTGGTAGGTCTTTCCTAACAAAGAGAGAATTTGTGCCTTTATCCAAAATGAACCTTTTAAGCCTAAGGAAATTATATCCATGGAAGATAACAAGATTCCTAAAGGCTTGACTCCTCTAGAGAGTTCATTTTCTTTGAGTGATGTAGGCAACATGGAGAAACAAAAATAAGAAGAGTCGAAAAGGAAGGTGGGTGAAACCATCTCCTTGAACATTGGGACACCTGAGACTCCAAAGAACGTGAAAATAGGTGCCAAATGTTCAAATGAAGAGAAGGATAAGTTTACCAAGTTGCCTGGTGAATTTCAAGATGTTTTTGCTTGGTTGTATGAGTATATTCATCGTTTTGATCTTGGCCTTATACAGCACACCATCCCCATTCAGGAAGGCATAAAACCAGTTAGGAAAAAACAAAGACCTATCAACCCTGCGCTAGAAGCAACCATTCGAAAGGAGTTGGAAAAAATTTTGAAGGCTGGAATTATATTCCCAGTCAAGTATTATGAATGGGTCTCAAATCTAGTCCATGTTCGGAAAACAATTGGTCAGATTAGATTGTGCGTTGATTTTCGCGCATTAAATCAAGCTAGTATAAAGGACCACTTCCCTCTTCCCAACATGGAAATGATTTTGCAGGAAGTTGCAGGGTCACAAATGATCTCCTTACTTGACGGGCTTTCCGGTTACAATCAAATCAAGGTAAAAAGGGAAGATAAATATAAAACCACCTGTATTACTCGTTGGGGTACCTTTGCTTATGAACGTATGTCGTTTGGTTTCTCTAATGCAGGTGCCACTTTTCAAAGAGCTATGCAATTAGATTTTGATGATTTAATCAGTAAGATCATTCACATCTACCTTGATGACTTAATAGTTTACTCTAAAACCCGATCAGATCATTTTGGCCATTTGAGAAAAGTTCTCATGCGGTGTAGGAAATTTGGAATTTCCCTAAACCCTTCCAAGTCCATTTTTGGTGTTACCAAGGAAAAGATCCTTGGACACATTGTCTCTTATTCAGGAATAAGTATTGATCCTGAAAGAATCATTGATATTCTTAACCTTCTTGCTCCTACTTTCAAGAAAGAAGTTCAAGCCTTTATGGGAGTTATTAAATTCATTCGTAGGTTTGTTCCAGATTTTGCAGTGATGGTCAAGCCAATCCATAATCTACTTAAGCAGGACCATTATTTTTCCTGGACTGATGATGTTGGAAATGATTTTGAAGGGATTAAGAAAGCAATCAACTTCGCACTGGTTTTGGCGAAGCCGAATTTTGAGAAAGAATTCATGATTTATACTAATGCCACTGAGGAGGCAGTTTTTGTTGTCCTTATGCAAGATGATGGTCAAGAAAATGAAAAACCTATGACTTGCATGAGTCAAAGTTTGTCTGATGATGAATTTAAATACTCTTTTATTGAGAAACATGCTTTTTCTCTTGTTAAGGCTGTTGAAAAGTTTCACCACTACATCTTAGGTAAGCATACATTGGTAAAAGTCCCTTCACCTGATGTTAAATTTTTTCTCTCACAGACTTAACTTTCAAGAAAACTTGCACATTGGCTTGCCAAGATCCAGGAGCATGATTTGAATATCGTGACTTCTACCACTATCAAGAGACGTGACCTAGCCCTTCACTTAGCTCAGCATGCTAAGAATGGTGGAGAAATTGAGGAAGAATATAGTTCCCTTTTAACCCTCTTTTACATTGACGATCAGACCCTCCCTGTGTCTGAACATCCTTGGTACAAAAATTTGGTTTATTATTTACAAAACCAATAATCTCTAGACAAATTAGACACTCATTAAAGTAGAATACTTCATCTTGAATCTGCAAGATATGTCATTATAGGAGACCTGTTTTTCGAAGATCTTCTAATGGTGTGTTACTTCACTGTGTAAACAATGAAGACGCACAGAATATGTTGCAGGAAGCCCACAGCTCTTCAAGATTTTCCATTCATGTAGGAGGTCATTTTAGTACTAAGAGCATTGCTTTCAATATTTTTAGGAAGGGATATTATTGTCCTTCGATCTTTCGCGACTCTTATGTTTTTTCGAGGTCCTACGACAAATGCCAAAAATTTGCTAGGAAAGAACGCCTTTCAGCCATGCCATTACAACCTGTCCTGCCAGTTTTTCCCTTTTTAAAGTGGGGATTGGATTTTATTGGTCCTATTAACCCTCCTTCTTCAGCTGGGCAACTTTTTATCTTGACAGCCATAGACTATTTTACAAAATGGGCTGAAGTTTTCCCACTTAAACATTCCACAGGTGATCAGGTAATTTTTTTCCTTGAAAATAATATTTTTTCCAGATTCGGTCTTCCATTGGAAATTATTACTGACAACAATCCCGCTTTCATTTCTGCTAAGATGAATCAGTTTCTAGCCAAGTTGTGGGTTAAACATTTCATATCACCAACTTATTATCCCCAAGGAAATGGGCAAGCTGAGTCCGCCAATAAAAATCTGGTGAGGATCGTTAAAAGGCTCATCGAGGATAAACCTCGCCAATGGCACACTCTCCTCACTTATGCCCTCTGGGAAGATCGAACTACCACCAAATTAAGTAATGTTTGTACCCCTTTTCAGTTGGTTTATGGTCAAGAATCCCTCCTACCAATCGAGCTAGAACTTTCTTCCTTAAGGTTGATGCTACATACCTAAGAACTAAATTCTTCAAATGTTTCATAAAGAGTAAATGCATTACTAGATTTGGAAGAACAAAGGATGTTTTCTTTAGATAATATTAAAAGGAGACAGCAAACCATTAAGAAATATTTCAACAAGAGTGTCAAAACTGTCAAGTTTAAGGTCAATGAAAAGGTTTTTCTATGGGATTTGACTCACGCTGATAGGGGAAGACATTCAAAATTTCAGAAATTATGGTTGGGTCCTTTCAAAATCGTTTTTGTCTTAGATACAAATTCTTACATTCTAAAAGATTTGCAGGAGCGATTTTTTCCTATGGCACTAACGGTTCTCACTTAAAGAATTACGTGGAACCAACGTGAAAATCTCTACGTTGTCTGGATTTCCTTTATTTTAGTAGTCTAGCTCTGTTTTCAGGTTTTCATTTTTTTTCTTCTTCTTACAGTAGTTATTTTTTGTTTTAAGTATTTCCTACCGCCTTTACTTTCCTATCACTTTATTTCTTCCATTTTAATCTTTTACAATTTTACTTTGTTGAGCTTTGTTTTGGGTCATCTTTTAGTTTCAGTAGAGAATAAGATGTTGGATCATATTTGCCACAGTGACACTCCTGCAAGCATTGTTAGTCAATAAAAATCAAGCTTACACAGCTTTTATGATGTCGTTTCTGAAGGACCCTTGAAATTGTTATATATTTCCACTGATGTCTTATAAAGAATTGGTTATCTCCCACTTCTTCTCACCATTTCTTCATCCATTGAGAGTTAAAGAGAAAATCTGGAAATTTTCCTCCTTAAAGGTTAAAGAACATATTTTGGTCGATGGATTATGCATACAGTGGTAAAACCTCTCATACTTAACATTTTTCATAAGTTATTCTCGAGTTCTCGGACATATTTCCATTAAATTCGCTCACTTCCCCCTATTGCATAATCATTCGATTCATGTCTTCTTGAGTTTACTACTCTCGGTCTATGAAACCATGATTTTTGGGTTCTAAATCTGTTAAAAACAAATTTTCCTATGGAGTCGCAAGTTTTGTTGACGATTAAATTTGTAACGAAGTTTGGCCCGCAAAGTATTGCTAAAGCCTATTATCATAAAAGCTAAATAATTACTAGTAGGTGGGACCCCCTTGTACTATTGAAGATCGAGTCTGGTGTTATTTGATATGATTTGACACTACTTTCATGGGTGACGATATCTTGTTTTATTGGATAAAGGATCAGGCATTTTATACAAGGTTCCCTTGTTGTTTCAAGATCAAGTTATACCGAAATTTTTCAGGATATCATTGTTGACTGTTCTTGGATCTAGGACTTATGACACCTGCAATAAACACATGTTAGTAATAACAAATGAAAAAGAAGCTAAAAGAGAAAATTGTCCTATGCTAACATGCTATACTATATGCATTGAAAAGGATTGTGGCAAATCCTAGCTAACATAGGATAGCCATGTGAGTTATTAAGGGTGTATATAATATAGTTGGTATGCATTTCCGCATAATAGAGATGGTAATATGTGATACCGGTGGTGCTCTTTGAAATTAATGGTTATTTGGATGATTTGTTGGGTTAGTAGTTGGTGCGTACTAAGAATTGAATGAAATTTAAGTAGGTAAAGTGGTGTGCATTTATTGCACATCACCTCTACCCTTACCATTGGGTGCCACCATGGTCAGACTATCTTCCAAACACTACTGTTGTGGTTATGCTCTGGGTTCTCAACAGGGAGGAACCGCTCGTCCGACTCTCGTTTTAAAAAAAATTATTACAGGTATGTTCTTTTCTTTGGCCCTTCATGAATCTACTCTAGTTACGAAATGGATTTTGTCTCAAGTGTATTAGATGTTCTCTCCTTAAGTATTGCGACTGTGTACTGGTGATTGTGAATGAAACGTTGATGATTCTCTTTGAAATAAGTTTGAACTCGTAACATTGTTTGTTATCCTGGGGCGTTAGCATTCAAAAGAGACCTCTGCTATCCTTGTTGGTTACTTGGAACATCCTTGTTGGTCTTAGTGGGATATGTTCGCGTTTTCGCATTCCTATTTTTAGTCTACGGGTTTTTTATGGGTTTTAATGACTAAAGAATTAGTATCACCATGCATTGTACATATGAGTAGTTGATTGATTTCACCACTAGTGATCACGAAGTGGGTTTTTTTCTTATTCTTAATCGGCCCTGTATTTACCATTGTGTGGTGGTTGTTTGATCGAAAGGCACGAGGGTTATACCCTGTGTATGTTAAACTATATTTTCCATACCAAGTTGGCTATGTTCTTCCTGTGATGGCTATCAAGAAAACCCTTAACCTCGAGTCTGAAGTTCTGTAGAGGAGATTGTCGTGCATGTCAAGTTGCTACGGGTTATTGTGGATTGAATGTATGATCGATTACTTTGAATATGGATTCACCCAATTGGTCGTATGGCAGTCGTTTTGGTTTGGTGTCTAGTTAATGTGATAAAACCTACATTGCAATCGCACTTTCGAAGTATACAGTCACCCTCCTTATGTTAATAACTCAGTATTGTTAATGGAGAAGGCCTCTACCCCAATTTGATTTGACCATGGGTATGTGTAGTTACCACAGCTTGTTCGGTTGATTGATTTATACAATAGTGGCGAATATTTTTGGGTTATTACATAGTCACTGGTAATTTCACTAATGGTTATTTGGATGATTATCCGGCATGGGTTACAAAGGCTTGATGTGGCTCACGCATATCGCGTGTGTGCATGGTATTTTTACATATGAAATAGTGGGCATGGTAAATGTGGTTTTATTTGAACCAAAACACTATAGAGAGTATATCCACTACATCCTTATATTTGTTCGATTGTATAAGCCTAGGGTTGCACAGCATAGTCGATTACAATGTAACTAAATCGAAACAACATTGTATTAAATTGAGGGCTCTGCACGATGGTTGATATATTTCCTTGACTATGTGTTTGTTGTGTTAAGTGAAAACATTATGTCATGGTGTTTTGTTGGTTGGACATTGTGTAAAACATAAATGACTAGGTTTTCACACTCAAAAATACCCACAGTTTTTTAAACATATTTGTTGTTGCCCGATCATTTGTTGAGATAGGCTGATTGTGGGTACCTCGTTAGTTGGATAGGTGGTCCAGTTTTACTTTCACATTAGATTGTGCTTGCATAGTGACAGGGTTACACTTGCATGATTGTATTATTCAGTGCATGTCTTGTGTTGGAATGGTGGTTGTTGTCTGTTTAATTGTCAATTCGGTTTTGGCAATTTGATCTTGATTATTGGGTAACCGCCTATATTTTTTTTTTAAATGAATGTCATTACATTCAAAGTGACATACCCGATGGCAGTAATATTGTGACTTCATTGTTATTTTTTGAGTATATCTATTGATTGGAGTAATGTATGGGCAGCGGTTGATTTTGATGGTTTACAAATTGGAAGTGGGTGTTGTTAAAAAATTTCTATAAATGCAAGGAATGTAAATGACAGGAACATAACCTTTAAAAATTGTGTGAAATACATGTTGGCATGTGGAAACACTATGTTGGATATTGACTATGAACAGAGAACTAGTTAATGCACAGAAATTGTTATTTGGTCAAAGTGATTGATAGTTGATACATCTCTTTTCGCAGAATGTTTGTGGATCACTTAGTTAATTTCATGAATATTAATCATATTTATTCCCTTCCATGATTTCATTTTCTGCTAGTTACAAATCCCGTCACCTTCCCATATTCATTTTTTTCACTCCCTGTTCTGAGATTGATTACAGTGAAGAAAATTTGTGTATTAAAGTAGATGGAAGTGGCAGTGTCTTGTGTGAATTGTAGTGAGTTTTTATTGGTTTCTTTATAGTTGATTGTTGTTGTCATTGAGAAGTAACCATGTCCCCCCCCCCCCCATTGTATCATATTTTCGCTCA